>MU118240.1:16319-26590 GCA_014904855.1 Thelephora ganbajun | reverse complement strand
TTCTGGTAGCGTTTTTCCTCGTCGGTCAAAGAGGCAGCATCATCAGGAATTCCAGTGGTTGATCCTACGCCGGAAGATCAGATATGGCACAAAGCTCTCAAGTGAAACACAAACCAGCTGGACAGAACTTGCTGAGTGTCGCGCTGTAACTCTGAGCGACGGACCTGCCGGTTGGGCCGAGTTGAATACCGCTGAGAGTGGGCATGTCGTCGCAAAGTATCACCTCATTGAGTTGAACGCTGAGAGGGGGTACGACGGTTTTGGCGTTGCCCTCGTCGTCCCAGCCGTCGGTAAAGTCCTAAGGATGGTTGCGACGGTGAGTGCCGCTGCTGCATACTGACGATCGCTCGCACCTTGAAATTGACGACCTTGCCGGGGACGTTGAGAGTAAGGAACTGCTCAGGAGGAGTGGGGAGAGAGGCGATGACGGCTCTCCTGATGTCCAGAGAGATCCTCGCAATGGTCTCGAGTTCCTCTTTGCGTTGTTGTTCAAGCTTTTCTTTTCCAGCGGTAGGCATGGTATGAATGGTGAGTGGTGAGTGGTGAGTGGTGTTAGAGCAGAGGGCGACCTGTTTTTCGTGGAAGCACGGAGAATTCTTCGTCAGGTTCAGTCCGCTTTTATACCTGTCCCAACCTCATGCGAAAAGATCATGTGGCTCCCATCCGAAGACCAATACGATCGTCCAATCTCCGACTACAATGAGTTTTCCTTTGCTGAGTCCTCGCTGAGTTGGTTGGAGTACAGGTTCACCATAATCCATTGATACCGGGCACTCGAAATTGCAACCTCAATAACCCCGGATTGACTGTTGTCGTTGATAAAATGGAGGGCGGAGAATTCTAAGGTCGTGGGATGTGCCTATGGTCATTCATTCGTTGATACTTGATTAACACGATGCAAGGATCTAGGTCGGAATTACTCACACATTGTAGGAGAATCAATGACCAGGGACGCTAGCCTTTGCCCCTAACGCCGTCTCCTCATTCCATAAGTCAGCAAGCCGGTCATATGCTCTGATCCGCATAGTCTGTGCGGATAAATCGCAGGCACCGATCGACCAGACCACTAGGTCGATTTACCAAATAATCCAGGGATGCGGAAATTAACGGGCGCCCAGTCATCCGGGCTGGTGCCTTTCAATATTCCAACGAGATCATCGCTCGGCGGCCTCGAGGAACCACGTATCGTGGGTGGGTTTGGGTGGGTTTTGTGTAGCCGCTAATAAATCTCCGAACTTACGCGGAAATATGTCGGGAAGGTGAGAATCACATCCGTGGATATGAACCCAGGTATCACGGACTGGAACGAAGATTTGGAAATTAAGGGTGCCTCTCGAAACTACCAAGTTTCGGGGTATGACTCGAGGTGCAAGTGCAAGGCGATAGGGATAAACCTCGAGATCCAGGACCGGCTCCGCCAATCAGGATGCACAGCTCTCCATGGTGAGCGAACCATTCACAAGAGATCAGGAGCGGGGAACGAAGCTGGACTTGACGATGCAAACAGCTTCCGTTCATCATTCTTCGTTGAGGGACATTCCGGGATAAGCAAGGGTGACCTCACTGATAGAGGCACGTGGGAATCTCCATCATTCCACCCATCAGCGAAGATCACGAAGATATGTATACAAGAGAGCGATGGGCGTCCGCAACGATTCGGAGAGGCTCGATGCTGGATGGGGTAGCGTGCGAAAGCATCAGACCGGAGTTATCACCTGAGCGTGAAATAGGCACGCTTTGACGCAGATGGGAACTGTAGATGCGGATCCTTAATGAACATGAGAGTATGGCGTAAAAGTAGATAACAGTTGGAACGGAATCAGGGTGGAGTGCTCGTAGCAAAGCGCGTTAGCTCGCACGAAATCTTCTGGATGAGTTGCGGCCCTATGACCTGCGATGGTCGTACTTTGTTCGCAGGGGATTTAGACGGTAAGCCCATGTTCCCGATGTCATAAGTCATTGGTTGCCTCCTAAATCTGCTTGCCCAAACTTTCAATACCCTTGCCGCACTAACCACAGATTCCAGAACTTCGTACACGTTACGACGGTCTTTCTCCGTTTGTGAATTCACCCCACTAGCGGTGATCCCCTGTAAAGTATCACCTGCGGCCAGTGCGTGGATCCAACCGTATGGAGGGAAAACTCACCCGATAGGGGAAAGTCGCGGAAAAAAACGCGCCAAAAACGCCGCCAACAGAAATAGCATTAAGAGCGTCGACTGCTGTATCTGGAGGTAACACTGTTCCCAGGTAGTGATGGGGTGTTCAAATACGGAGTTGAACCATTTGAATACAACCTCGTTGGAACCCGGTCTTGTCTGCTAGGAAGGCGGTAGTGGAGGGATAGGCCAAACGGGGTTGAGGTGGATGCATCTCAAGGAGTCAAGCAACGGTCGGTGTCGAGGGAATCCATGCCCGCAATATGGTTGGGTAGAAGGATGAGAACCACTGTGTAATTCGAACGTATGGGGGCGATGGCATGAGGGTTATGAGAAAGTGCCGTCGCCGCTGATGCGAAACCCGATCCGACCGCAATCCACCTTTGTCTCGTTATCCATCCTCAATATCCACCAATCCCTCACTAGTCACTCTCTGGCATGTCAGGCCTCAGGATACGCCCCAAGGGAGCCACAAGGACACCGACAACATGTTCTCGGACTCCCTGTTCATGGAACGAGAGAATTCTCCAAAACCCTAGCCGCCGTTCAAGCACGGACGCTCCGTATTGTTTGGTACAGCCTCTAAGATGCGTCAGGGCAGAGACTCGGCGACACGTGAGGCTGAAGACGAACACCGTACCTGATTTGTCCACGAACAACCTTGCACCGCCTCTCTTCTCCGCTTCGCCGCCTGGTCAAACCTCAAGACGAGGCGACTCGTATCCACGACAATTGTGTCGCTCCTTTGTACCCTAATACAAAAACACGATCAGACTGAACAGAATACCCCTCCTCATTTATACCCCAGTAGGTGGTATTCTCGGCGGCAGTCCATCCCACAACGTCTATTCAACTCGATCGCAGATGCCCAGTGCAAAGAAATCTACAGGTGGGTTTCTCACCTTCCCTCTCCCCGAATTGACTATTAGCCGCCCGGGGAACATTCGTAGTCTACTCGAGGGTTCGACTGCTCATCAGAGAGTGAACCAGGAACCACTCGCGATGTGAGCTGCGAGTGGCTCGTACTGATTTCGTGGGCATACTTGGATAAGCCACTGTTGAATCAGAGCCCTTTGGACAAGTGTACCAAAGTGTTGTACTCGCACGCGAGGACAATGGGCTGCTTTGGCCCTCTTCTCGCGATGGACAAAAGCCAAGAATGCCGCTCCTCGTGCATCGTCATCAAATCTTCCACTTCCATGATGTTGCCACCCCCGAGTAAGGTCGATTCTTTCTCCCGGAGATTCTGCTGAACATCATGGCGAGTCCTCAGACGCACTCATACGCCTGAAAATTCGCACTCAACCGTGGACGCGTTCATGTTCTCAGATGAACTACAGTCGCTGCTGTTGGTCTACGCATTGTCCCGAGGGAGGAATGATACTGATTCCGTTTCGTAGGCTATTCGACACTCCCTTCTCTACCTCTTGATCTCAGTCAAACCATGACCCGAGGTTCGTCGTCGTTCCCGTACCCTCACGTGTATCGTCGTGCTCACCGTCCCTCGGATCACCTACGCACAGCGGAACCTCCACTCCTTACTCCGTCTCCGCAGATCCTATTCCTAACAACTGTGAGCTACCGATGCCTTTCTCTAGTGGTATCCACCCGCCTCGTATTAGCGATGAACGGGTGCTGTTTTTGCGTGTGCAAAGGGCGGAGTACCTATCACTCCCCTCCGCCTACGTCCCGTTTCGTGGGTTTTGCCCTCGCAAGCGGATGAAGCACTCGAAGTCACCAACCGACCAGATCTAGATCATCGGTCGACCTTCGAGGGGACCCGAAAAGCGAGGAGAGCTTACTATTCGGCACGAGAATCCTTCCCCCTTGCTTGTCCCCTACGATCCTTGGAGTTTCGATCTCACTACGACACCCAACACCGGTCCTACCCCTTCCCGCGATCATTCCCCTGACAGCGGGGACTTGTCAATGACCAACTCCGTGCGCTCCGCTTCCTTTCCCGCCGAATATCGGACGGAAAGTTCGATGAAATGATTTTTCTCTTTACCCAGTACAGATCGACGAGCTCGCTTCCAGATCGGCATCCGACGAACGAGAAGCGAAGTACGTACTTCAACTATGTTCGCAGAGCTGGCTACTGATTTCACTCAAAGTACACCCACCCACCATCTTCCTCCCATCCCCCCACCCACGATCCGCTCCGAGTCCTACCCCGTTGACCCTAAGCCTCAACCTCGACACATCACCCCGGGTAAAAAACCGCAAACAAGCTCTACTCCTCGTACCTCACGACGAGTAGTGACACAAGGCCCGAGACAACACCGCGACAGCCTTCCCGGACCCGGAGGGGTCGACGCCATCGAATGTGGTTGGACAGGATGCAACTTGCGAATTCAACACGACACGCGATCGGTCAAGGACCACGTGAGGTTCCGCCACGGCAGCCTCTTCAGAGCCAAAGAACTTCTGACTTGTCGGTGGGTCAGGAGGGACAGTGGGGAGGAATGCGGGTCCAGGTTATTGCCGAAAAGCCTTTGTCGACATACCTTGGACGTACACACAAATCTAATTATGGAGGATTGTGTGTATGGGAAGAGGTTCAGGAGGGATACTCTGAAGAGGCACCGGTGTGAGGCCCAGGGGAACATATGAAGCACGTGGTGTATTCAGTCGTATTGAACTATGGGGTGTGTTGGCACCGTTGAAAAAGAATTCATGCATGTGCGCAATAGTCGCCAATAACTTAATCCATCGGCATGGAAAGTGCTCGCAGGGTCGTGAGCTGACTTAGAACCACGTCATTGTTTAGGCTTGTTTGGATCCAAAGCCGCCTCCTTCCTTTTTTGTAATCCCCCCCTGTCATTCTCGTCTCATTCTGACGCGAGAATATGCGACTATGGCGAACTTGGTGTGTCCAATAGAACCCGAGCATGAAACCCCTACCACCAAAAGAATAAGTAGGTGAAGACGAATTGATTGCTTGTCCCAGTGGTTCGGGGATTGCGCAGTGGCTTGGCGTCAGAGCTCGAATCTTTATCAGGCTCAAACGAAGGATTTGAGTACAACGAGAGTGAAGATAACCAAGAACAGAGAATGAGATTGAAGGAAGTTTCAGGTGTGTATATTCTCTCTGTCCACCGGGTCTATTCTCAGCTCGCCTTCGTGTTTGCAGGATCTCTACTGTTACACCGAGGCGTACTGTCTTTGACTGACCAATAGTGACGGGCTGTGAGATCGAACGATCCTCGTGAAAGAGGTAGGTCAGATTAAAACTACGTGTGCTGCGCTATCCGCCACATTTCATCCCGTTCGGTCAATAAATTGCCGACAAGAACCGCTCTCGGTGCACTTTCGGGCAGATTCCACATGATTTGAACGCGCTCGAAGAACTCAGGCCAACCCTAGTTGAGGGAAACGAAGTCGAGACCCGTACCTCACTTTGCTGGGATACTTTCAAACACTCGGGAACTCCATGGGGATGGGGAACGGCCAGTGTCTCTCAAGTTTCCAAGAGGACAGTCTACGGATATCTCCGTCTCAGGCCAACTTTGCATCTCTACTATTCTCGTTGGGCCGGAGAATAATCAGCCTTGTTCACTGTAGAAATCTAGCAAGCGTCTAGATGAGACGAGCTACTGTATGTTGATTGGGTTGAGAGGAAGGGAAAATAAGAGATGCGTACTCCTCAGACGAAAGAAAGAAACTGAGGAGGCGAGAGTTCCGATCGGATAGACGTTATAAGGAGCTTGGAAGTGATAAACAAATGTAAATAAAGACAGTAATGAAACGCGTATTTCAACATTCACTTCCGTTGCTAACACCACGAGTAACCTTTTCTTGGCGAATCTACCATTGCACACACTACACTTGAGGTAAGTATATCTCCATGATGTGTATGATTGGCAGTGTCCGAAATGTGACATTGCCGTACATCAAGGGACGCCACGAACAGGGCTGGGAAAAGGCACGGGAGGTCCTACCATTCTACAAACTTAGACGTACGAAGCATTAGAAAGCAGAGCCCTGGAGGTTTTAGAATGCGATCGAGAAATTGCGCACCATTCGCCCAAAGTCCCAGTTGCTGTCTGTGTCATCATCTTCGCTGGAATATCGAAGGAGGTCCCAATCGTTTGCATAATGGTTGTAATTCCCATTGCCGAAGATGGTAGCCCAAGGTGGCACAACATCCGACTTGTACTCCACGTGTGAAACATATCTCCTGAGCCTAAAAACCTCCTCCTTTGAGTGCATCTTGTCCAGACTGACAACCGTGATGGATGAGAGTTTGGCGAATCTCTCAGCCCGCCCCGATGCCATATCCATCAATTCTTCGAGAGACGGCCAATGCTGTTTCTCGACATAAAGGATGAGCTCCTCCAATTCAGAGCATAGCACGGTGCGGGAATTGTTTCGTTTGGGGTTCAATGCGTGGATGAAGGATAAGTCTTTAACTTCAATGAGCGCGAGGGTGCGAAGGTTGTTCATGAGGAGAAGGGTTTTGAAAACTGGAGACTCTTCAATTTTGTTTTCCTGTGAAGGGCCATACGCCGTGACTGCCAGCCTTTGCGTTTTTGAAAGGTCGAACTTTCCGAGGGATTGGAAAAATGCGGATTCTTCAGTGTAGAAGAAGGAGTTCCCGGATGGCCAGCTGCCGGACACACGGCGCTCTCCGCTCGGTCCGTTGAGCCGCATGCGCTTGTATATTGGCTCAAAAGATAGGCTGATTGTGGTGATGTGGGAGAAATTGTCGAAGTCGTTGGTGAGAAAGCCTGGAATCAGGGGACTATCCTTAGTGAAGTAAAATTCCAGGTCTAGCAATGCCCCGGCTGGGATCAAGAGATGATTGAGAAAGGTGGAATTTTCCGGGAAACCATAAATGGTGAGCTTCTCTAAGTGGAGCAGCGGTACTACCCGACCAGGAGGAACGTTGGAGTATGAGATTGAATCATGAAGTGCGATTTTTCTGAGAAGAGGGGTACTCTCGAAGAAGTCGAGAAGTTGTGCCATGAAGAGTAGATCCACTTTATCCCGGATATAGCGAAACTCAAACACTGTGAGGTTTGATAGATTCCTCCAAGGTAGGTCTGTGATGATACTGGATAGGCTTAACTTGCGCAACGGTGAGAGGGGTTCTTGAAAAAGTGTGCTGGGCATGACTGCGAGGCCACGACAGCTGACATCGAAGGTTATTCTCAGTTCCCTGAGAAGAGGGGCGGGAAATGCGAAGTGGTTAAGATCTGAGAGTGTGTCTGGGAATACGCAGATGTTCAAGGAACCGAGTCGGTTAATATGCGAGATTGCTACGAGGAGGGCGTCATTGGAATAGGGGAAACGTTTGGACCCCCTGAGGAAGATCTGCAAAGGGAGGGACCTCGAACGTTCGATGTAGGCATGGGTTTTATCGGCGTCTGTACAAGTAAGGTAGGTCCACAATGAAGGACGCGAGGTA
This sequence comes from Thelephora ganbajun, assembly GCA_014904855.1. NCBI lineage: Eukaryota > Fungi > Basidiomycota > Agaricomycetes > Thelephorales > Thelephoraceae > Thelephora > Thelephora ganbajun. The sequence continues at coordinate 19,022 of MU118240.1, read as the reverse complement.
AAACTTTCTCTCCAGCCACGGCATACATGGGTCAACGCAATTAGGTCTTCTCCCATGTCCCAGCGTTCCCAGTAGTCCGGGATAAGAGAGAGGACATCTAGAGGGATCCGGTTGATAGGGGCGAACGTGTTCATCGTGGACCGAAACGAGTTCAGCACTTCCAATGTGTCCTGCTCTAGGGCGGTGACCTGAAAACAAAGATGTGTGTAAGCCACTGTGCACGCATCGACCATTTTTTCCCCATTTCTTCACCTCAGCCTGGCTCAGGGTCGTCGTGATCCTGGAGAATTCGCATTGGAGTAATTGTAAGTGTTATGAGTGCTGTCCGGACACACCTTCCACCAAGTCTAGCACCCTGCAATTTCATTTTGGTTGCGTATACGAGTTGAGGTACAGAGAGATTCTGGCCGGGGTAGGATCCCCTATCGCCAACGGGCGTTGACGTCATGGTGGTGGATGGGTCCTCAAGGCCTCAACTACTGCGGCGTTTTCCGGGTCAGGCTTTCCCGCAACTAACTATACTTACACCCGGACATGCAGAGACTCGCCCAGTGTTCCCTAGATATCAGCTGCCCTTCCAGTGACAATCTTCGCTTTCCCTACTGGCATATTCTATGTTTCGTTCTCTCGTGATGCATCCTTGACTTCGCATCAGGGATCCAGCCATAAAACCGTCCTAACCTTAGTCCTTGCCATCGGCTGAATCGGGCATCGTGCAGTCACCCGTCTTTGTGGATACCCCCGGTACCTCCCCATCTCTTCTGGCAAATCAGCTAGCGATGGTGATCTTCATTCCAGCTCTGGTCATTAATCATACCGTAAAACTATATTGCGAGGCGAAGAATAACGGACCCCAGTCTCTTTCTCCCTCCCATCATCGATACCAACGGACACACCCAGGTTGCCTGTCGTGAGTTACCTCCTGTTCCAACCATTCCTGCCGACCCACAGGTCCCCGTCTTTTGCCAGCGCGATGGAAACACCGCTTACATACTCATCGCGATCATCGACGAAATCCTTGATTATCTCCTACCAACAAATCCCGTCTCTGGCGTTGCGCCTTGGTCTCTAAATCTTGGACCCCCTGTCACGGAAAACAGATCTTCGATCGTGTGACCTTCGAATATCTTCATTCTGGAGTTTGCAGTACGCTGAAGTGCTTTCGTTGCGTTCCTAAAGCAGCAGAGGAAGTGGAGTGTGTACCACTCGCTGCTGTTATGGGGTCACCAACTCGAGGACATTTCCATGAACTTGGAGGTTTGTGGGCGGATACACGTTGCATCCCTTGGGTACTTTGTTCCACCACGGATACTGTTGTCGTATGAACGTTGTATTTGGCTGGGACCAGATTCAGGGGAAACTCACCCCAGTATCGTGGGTCGAACGCAAGCTTGACCGACACTCGACCATGGTGGACTTATGATAAGGCCCTGTTACTTTCGGTTCGTGAAGGGGTCCTGTGTATGTCGTGCAATCCGAAAGAGGTAGACCGATGAAGACAGGGTACGTGGGTAATCAGGTGAAAAGTTTCAGGTGGTGAGCAATTCCGAGCGGTGTCGCTGGCCCTCTAATCCGGCAATCGGGAATCCCGGCCCAGAACTCACGACTAGACTCGATTTTGGGGCAGCACTCGGATGCAATTTGTCATTCCACCGGGGGGTTCCCGACGCTATAGTAGAAACCCTCCGGAGGCTCGGATCTCTGGGAGGAGCTCGAAGCGCCTTTAGGCCCTAAGGCGACCACCTCGTCAAGGCCATGCCTGAGAGTATCCATCAGGGGTTTGTTGGCCCCGAACTGGTGTCTTTCCGTTTGACAGGCGACGGTTTGTACTAGCGCTCCCGAAGATCAGAGTGCACGGCACGGCGTGGGTGCATGGCCCCCTCCCCTCGCCACAATTCTTTGGAATTTCATCGTTCTTTCATCCTCATGTCCTCCTTTGTTCGAAGGCTTACGAGTGATGTATCCGGAATAGAATTCCAGCCTTTTGGATACGTGCGAGCATGGGTCTGACCACCTTAGACTCTCTTTGACGATGTCGTGCTTCGTGCATGGCTGCAAATTGCCGCTACTGTACAACCGTCGCGACTGGATTCACGGCGAACGAACCTCGTCAGAACAAAGCTAGAGACCAGGTGGATTACGTGCGTCTATTAATGTTCTTCCCAGAGACACGAGGTGGCTCGGATCAGTCATGAGGGAACCGCCTGGTTGGCGATTGGGCCTTGAACATTCACACCGGTTTGGAATTTTGGTGAACAAAGGGCAACCCAGTCCATGGCCAAACCGGGTGTATTTTACAAAGCCACTCCCTGGCCACCTTGGACCACCGAAATGTACTTAAGCCGTGGATGACTGGACGACTTTTCCCCTCACCCACCATACGCCGTTTATCCTACGCCCACAGCAACTTCGTTCTCCACCCTTCGCTCCCGACGACTTCTATCGAGTTCAAATGGCTTACTTTGATGATACCACCAACAATGACACATTCTATCCCGCTTTTTCCACTTCTGACCAATTTGACCTGGATCTGTTCCTAGGCCAGACGTCAGGCACTGAGGGGACGAACGTCTATGACGCGTTTACTGATGGCTGGGGGGAGAACGGGCAGCCAGGCTACACAATTGGTCCGTCGACCAGCCTTGAGGGTCAGACAAGTTTCGGTAAGTGTAACTACAACTTCCTCGACGACCGGCGGCTTAC
>MU118239.1:2871-20335 GCA_014904855.1 Thelephora ganbajun | reverse complement strand
AAAAGTCACAAGACCAGCACCGAGCCCCACTCTGAATTGCCTGACAGATGAGATTCATGACACTCTGGAAGTACCACAGTCAGTCAATCTTGCTGTTTCACCACGGTGGACTCATTGGCTCTGACATGTCCCTCTCTAGCCTACCACCCTCCCTTCCATACCCCCCAGACCCTCCCCCCAGTTACGCCACCCACAACCTCGTTCAGCATGAGGCCCACCAAGCCAACCTCAATGCCTCCCACAGATATCTCCCCTCCCCCTGCCCCCTCGCGACCCCTCCTCCCACCTTTCCTTTCTCCTCCACCTCACCAGGGAGAGGGGGTGCACGCCTGCTGGAGTTTGCAAGTGTGTTTATTTCGTGCCAATTAATGCAATACATGCGCATTTATTGGACCCTCTATTTATGTCCATGTATTTTGTATATAAGCTTTGCACCAATACACAATGATTGCTGCAATCCAATAATTGCTGTCCAGTGTGAACCATTTATTTGAACCCAATAAATGCCTGCAAAATTCATGTTGAATGTGGGAGGTGCATCTATTCATGTCGGAAGCATATAAACAGCACAGTTGTGTGAATTTGTGCATTTGTGCCCGCAAATCAACAAATCTAATATTTGTGCCAATAAACGGGAATAGTCCCTAACGAGGCCAATTCCCCCGCATAGAAATTCACGTTTATGGACTTAGAGCTGATGGACTATATACACCGTAGAAAGGCCATTAAATGGCCCTTTAAATGCTATTTATTATTTGTCTAATCCGTACAGGATAGGAGTGTCTCCCTGTTATGCCACACAGAACAGGAGGCTGTTGGTATGCCTGTGGTCCGATTAACGGCGTGAATTTTCTCAGGCCGGACGCGGGGCGATAAGCAGCCAGGTACCCATCTCTCCAAGGGAAAAATTAGCGACGGACCAAGCCGATCCAAACTCGGCCCCAATTCGCGACGCGTGATTCATTGCGGAGTTTTAACATCGACTTGACCCAATGTCACAGCCATCCACCAGGAGCTGGAGCACTCGCGCCAATCCTGAAAGATCTTTGAACTGGCTGTTTCACAATCTAGTGAACGACCCGTCCACAGTCCATACCATTAGTGTTCCTGGTTACCCGCAGGATATCCTCATACGAGATCTGGAATGGGTCGCCGCACTCAAGGAGTGCTTCAACTTCCGGGCGAAGAAAACCAGCATCAAGTTCTGGCAAGTAAGTTGTCGACGGAGATCTCCCCTCCCGCATCATCTGACCCTTTTCTCTAGCCATCTACCGATTTGCGTGCTGTGGGTGTTGATGAGAACTGGATCAACGACCACCCAACTCTCAAGGAGGTCGCTCGCTACTGTCAGCCCATCGTACCCGTCGTCGAATATCTTGGGAAGTCTTGGAACTCGCTGCACGTTCAGTTCATCATCACTGCAGAAGGAGTAGTTGACGAGGCAGATTCAGAGGAGGCTATTGAGGTCGGGGATTCTGTGTCGGAACTGCCACTGCAAATAATGGAACGTCGTAAGTACCGGGTCCCGATTGCCTGGCGCCACATCGCCCTAAACATCCCCAGGCCTCAGAAAAGCCAAAGAAGCAAAGATTCCGGCGCCCTCCACTGCTGCCCGGTCCAAAGAACACGTCAAATTGCAGGACAAACCAGAGACAGCCACATACGATGGGTCTTTCGTGACAGGAGGACCACTCGTTCCCATCGCACCCCCTATCCAAATCTTCCATCCCGTTTTCCAGGAATTCTTGGATAGGATCAACAATCTCGACTTCGAACCTGACGAAGAGGTCGTTAGGGAGGTTTCCAAACTGATGCCTCGCTCCCCACAGATATTCCCATCCGAAAACGCCGCTCTTGTAGAATTGCGCAAACTTCTTACCAAGCTGTTGGGAGGTTATATGGGACAAGCTGTATCAAGGAAGTCTCGTGTTCCGGATGGGATCATATTCAAACAAACGGCGAGTTGTAATATTCCTCTCGTTCTCCTCGAATACAAGCGTGCGATCGGCGAAGGGGGATGCGATCCTTTTCTTCAGGCAGCATATTCTCTTCGAGAGTTTCTCTTCAAGGACGAGGTCCGTGCTTTTCACGCATTTTGGATCCTTACCCTTGGGGTTTTTTGACACAGCCTTCAGCTCAGCGGACTGCTCGACAAGTGTGGTTGCCCAAGTTTCCTCCTCGCCGGAGGCGGCACTCGCCTGTCCATACTCGGTGTCATCCACACCGACAAGTTCATTGTCCAACAGCTTGCTGACGTCTACATCGGAGAGGCCACCACCCACGAAGACACCCGTGCGTTCCATGTCGCAAAAGTCTTCACGTCACTTCGCGATGCTCGAGCGACGCTGGATAAGTACTACGAAGGGATACTACGTCAGGAAACGAGCTCCACCTCGCCCCAACAGGGCCCCCCCACACCCCGTCGATGTTTTTTCCCCTACCCTACAAAGTTCAGAGAGTATGGTGTGGGAACGGGGGCAGAAGCGCAAGTCACAGAATTCGAGTACACCGACGTTCCCGACGCGGATCCAGCCAACGTCACGTTCTTTGTCCGGGTCAAGTCGTCAGGTCGAAAGCTGGTCGTCAAGTTCGTCGACAGGTATGGGGTGGAAGCGCATGAACACATGGCCAAGGTGGGGATGGCACCTCGACTGTTATACTGTGGGTCCCTGGACGGCGAAAACGACGTGAGGCATGGCAAGAGTTGCGTTCAGGGCGAGGTCAAACACGGTCTGTACGTCGGACCGTTGCGCATGGCTGTGATGGAATATATAAAACCAGAGGAACGGCCAGGGGATGCGCGTGAAAAAACGAGGGAGGTGATTGACGAATTACACGGCAGAGGATTCGTTTTTGGGGACCTGCGGGAGCCAAATGTTTTGTTTTCGGGAGGGAAGGTTTACCTCATCGATTTCGACTGGGCCGGTAAGATTGGGGAAGCGCGATACCCCCGTGGCCTCTCATCAAGGGTGGACTGGCCAGGAGAAGCGGAATCCTTGGAGAGAGAACTTATCGAGGCTGATCACGACTTTATCATGCTCAGTCGGCTCTTTCCCGAGTAACTGACCCCTCACATAGATTATTTCACATACGTTATTGTTGCCTCTTCAGCTTTATGATGGAATGTGGTGGTGGTGGTGGTGGTGGGGTACTTGAAACGCTTTTTCGCTGAGGACCCCGGAGGATCTCAGAATATGCTTATTGGGAGCCCCCTAATAAATGCATGTAATCGTTGTTCACACTTCCAGTAGCGGCAGCAGAGCTGAACGTGATTTTTCTTTTGAATATTCGGTGATAACTTTGTTTGAAGTTTTTGAGACGAGATACACTCTGCAAAATGCCAATCTGATTACGGATCGCTACGGTGGATGTCTTTTGGATCCTGGTCAAAAACGATCAACAATTCTACCACGTCTTATTTCGTGAATGTAAGCGCTGTAAAAAAAGAGACCGACGTTCACTGATGGCCGCCCGCCCCAGTCAGCGTTCGGAGGAGCAAATATGGTGTATGGGTGAAACTGCTCACGCGGCCCCGCCGATCCTGTCTTGTTGCGCTCGATGCGGTGAACATCATTAATGACCGAGGTAACGCCTTGAAGAATTATTCGTGGGACAAACCTTTGTGAGGGTCGGGGAATGGCGGCCAAGTCCCGGTCGTTTGGGCGTTCTGCATTGCATCTACACAGCCACCGCAGAAAGGCGTTAAAGATGCTCTGCAAGACTCTTGTCGTTGGCTGTTGTGTAGCATGCGTCGATTTTGCGATTTCCACAGCACGGTAATTCTAATAGTTGGGGGGACGCCATTGGTTTTCGTGGACGGTCTAGACGCGGAACGCAATACCGTGATGCATGTGATCCTTCGGCGAGTGCGTGTGCTCCAGGTGCCACGAAGTGCCATTCATTCCCGGGCACTGGGGTCGCTGCAGCTGGGCCATATCTTATCTCTCCTCTTGATCGTCACACATGACATAGTATCGTCTACACTGGATCGGCGAACAGTTCGCTACCGTTTACTCGTTCTTGATCTTCGAGCTTCACCGGCAGGTCACCCGTTCATTCAGAGCTCCCTCCTCTGAACTTGAGGCAGGATGCCAGCCTAACCAGTTCCGCCTCTCTGCTGGCCCCGGTTCAACATGTCAGTCTAGTGCCGGCTTTTGAGAGGGCGTCCGCCACAAACTCCCTATGTAGGACACTTTCTCAGATCTGAACTTAGGATGGCCCGGCTTACCAAGCCCCCTTTAGCTACGTTTTTCACGAAGGGAGTGTTTGATAAGCACACCGCGGATAAAAATGTACGTGCCAGTGGCGTTCATCGCCCCTAGACTGGGCGGTAGCAGCGGCCAATCCTGGTGCCGCACTGGGCGCTGATCGCTGCCACGCCGTCTCCTGGCCTTCTCGGGTTACACTCGCGCGCCATATAAATCCAACCGGGCCCGTGAGATTTTTCCACCGGTTTCTTTCCTTCCCCTCTCTCCACCCCCGTCCTCGGTTCTGAGGCTCCAGGTTCCTCCTTGGACATCCATCCACATCCACCACACTAGAAATGGCATTACTCAAGAGACAGGCTGTCTCTTTTGAGATCTTCGATGATCAGAGTCCGGAGGTGTGGGGTGATTATGTGGGCAACTGGACTCATTATCAGGTCGATGGCGGGTTCAACAACAATACTATTACGGCTACCCCGACTCCAGGAGCATCCCTCTCCTTCAGTTTCTCAGGTGCGCAAGTCGTTTGCGCCTGGTCGTGTTTGTGCGATACTAATGTTGTGATGGGAACAGGCAATCAGGCATGGCTCTATGGTGGTCTGTTGAACAATACCGGTCCAAATGGAGAGTTCCTCTTCTATCCAACTGCCGATTACAAAATCGACGGTTTCTCTGGTGAATAACTCGGCGGGAACACCCCTAAGCCATCTACTTACCCAGTATCACATTACAGCTGGTTCCCAAAAGCCCTATATCGACACCGACAAGGCGGTCGTCTACTTCCAAACACCAAAATTGGCGGACGGCACTCACAAGATTGATATCACAGTGACGACGGCCAACTGGACCAATCAATACATCCTCGACTTCTTCCTCGTCAGCCCCGTTGCGGGCGCATCCAATTCCGGGGTCGGAACGTCGCGCAGTGTCCCTTCTTCCACCTCTTCGTCGTCTCCTCTGTCCGTCGTGACGCACTCGACCCCTGTCGGTGCAATCGTTGGTGGTGTGGTCGGTGGTGTCGCTGTTATTGCCATCCTGGTCATCGCTCTGTTCTACTTCCTGAAGAAGCGATCCCGTAATGGCCAGGCGTATTACTTCGAGAAGCACACCCCGGGAGACATCCTTGCCGGTGAAGGTCTGTACAGATTCCGTTGATTATATCGCAGGAAATGTTGAGGGTTTACCCAAGGCCTTCTAGATCACGTCGAGCCATTCAATGCCACACCCGCCACCCCTGCCCCTTCGTCCCCTGGTTTCAATAGACCGGGTCCTCAGTCTGCGTACTCCGACAGCAGTTCGAACCAGCCATTGAATCCATCTTTCGGGCAGGCCGTCAGCCCGCTCCCGTCACAATACAGCCAATCTGGTCCTAGCGAAGCTGGCTTGACACATGTCACTAGCACCACAGCGCAACCAAGGACCGGAAAGGCTGCTCTCATGGCTCAGCAGTATCAAAACGTGCAGCAGCCTATCCAGTACGAGGACTCTGGAGTCAGGTTCAACGAGAACGGGGAGCAAGAAGCTGGCCCATCGAATTTACCACACGAGGTCCCTCCTTCATACACGCCTCAATAAAAACCTGGTTCCATAGAGTTGTACCGATTTTCACCTTTTGGATTCTCTGCTCGCACGATTTCACGGCCACGCGATTTTGTGGCCCTGTTGTGATACATCTTGGTCCTAACGTTCCTTTTACCGTCCCTTAATCTTAGTGCTCCCCCCCTCTTCTAGTCCCTGCAGTCCGTCGGTATTGTCAGTCACATCGCTACGTGTACATATAACTTATACCAACGAATGCTTATTGATAAATCCGCCCTTGGCTTTGACGATGTCTCTCCCTGTGTAACCGGCACCGGCAGCAACAGCAAGGCCCCTGCCGATCTATGGGGGTGAGTTGAGCACGCAAAAGAGTTCAAGAGGCCGGGGTCCTCACCTGAGGGCGGTTATCGAGGGTATGTTCCCGTCCTTCTCGAAGATCGACAAACGACATTCTTCCCCGATCTTCCTTGATGGCATCTGTGGGGTCTGAGAACCAAACGGGAATCAATTGGCCGCGATCGAGGAGGAGATCAGAGGGGGTAAATACATTGTCCAAATGCGGTCAGACCAGGTGGATTTCGGATAGCGGCGACGGGGTGTCCCTGTCGAGCAAACACTACATGTCCCAGGTCAACTTTCTGCAATCTTCCTCGTCAATCCATCGGGTCACACCATTCCGATTTCACCTCGTCGACCATCCATCTTCCCAAGCACCCTGAGGACCACCACGAATCAACAAAAGTAGCGCCCAGGTCTCCCTACCACCCTTGCTATAACCCTTCGGCTTCAAAATCCACCCTTGGATCTTTCTCTCCGCATCATCGAGGTAGAATTCCTCTCTAGCGTCCAGAGATTTCCTCTCCAATTCCTCAGTGAACTTCGTGAGTCAGCCAACCCTAAATGACTGGACTCGCAGATCCTAAAGGATTCCACACCCGGAGTAAAGTTGGAGACCTTTTCGAATACGCTCGATATGGCAGGCGGGTTTGTTTTCATGATCTTGGCCATAGCTTGCTAGATCAACGGATTCATTCCCGGGATCTAGTTACCGTGCGCAGACCACAAGTTATAAGCCAAGTTCATGCCGATCATGACACCAACAGGTGACGGGTAGATATTCGTGGAACCGAGGATCTGGTAGCAGTGAGTTGACGTGGTCGATGAGCAATGGCGAAATGAAACGTACGTACTCCAAGAACTCTGCACGAGTGTACCGCTCAATGTCATGACTGCCGAAGCCTCCCCAACGAAGTTGGATATCGACCCGGTACTTGTCGCCGGTTGTACCATCGGAAACGTTCTTGACATCGGTAGCAAGCGTTGGCCGAGTTACATTCCGCTACGATGCCGGTTAGCCTCGTAGTACGCAAAACGAAAAACAGCAAACGAACCTTGTACGGCGAGAGTAGCAAGATATCTGCGCAAGAAGAGTTCACCTTGTAACTCGTACGAGGGTGGATGGTTTCCCTCCGCATCAATCGTATCTTTGAACGTTGGAAACGTCACTTACAAAGTCCACGACAATACTCTCGTGAACTGTACAGAACCGTGTCGGAATACCCGCAGCGAGACTCGGAAAGATCTACACACTTTTCTGCCACAAGTGAGCACGGAGGATCTGAGTCAAACTGGTTTTGAAGGTGGGAAACGAAGATAGCAGTCATTCAAGTTGGACATGGAAACCGACGTACACGCTGGCATGGGTGATAGCCGTGCTCCACCAGAGCGTGAATCGACGGTTGGGAGTCTGGTTTAAACTGGGGCGTTAAGCGTTCATGGGCTTGTATTTTATCGATTCCTCGAAACCGTACGCCTTCTCCCAGAACAGACCCTCCCAAGTCGGAAAATAAGTACCCTCGAACAAGGTGTGCTCCAAAATACCTTCAACACCACCGGGAGCAACGATGACGGGGTCAGAAGCTCGTAGGGGCCTCTGATTCAATAACCGGTACCGTTTCCGGTCTGCGCGCACACACCAACCACGGTCGTACGCCGAGGTGTGCCAATCTTTCTGGAAAAATGTGTTGATACGATGAATACCACGATCCCAGCTGTCCTCGAGATCCTCCAAAGTGAGACTGCGGTTCCGCACGTTTGTTCCCTTACGCCTCACCGAATACCCCGACCCGACGCGAGCCGAATCCAAGAACTCTGGCTTCCAAGGTTGGAGGTAACTATACAAGTTTTGGATAAGCTGGTCCTCCTCCTGAGTCTCCATCAGCATAAGGACCGTTGCTCGAGATTCAGATGACGATTGGCTACCGCAGAGTGACCCAGGCGGAGTTTGGGTCCGCGATCATTGAGTGTACGAAAGCTTCCGTGTCCGGCTCTCAGGATGTGCTCTTTTACTTTGACCTCGTCATTAGCAACCTGCCATTCCAGATACTGTACAACCATCCCCCAATCCGTGAGCCGGACCATCTTCGGCCACATCCCTATATCATTTTCACACAGACCACAATGGACCGATTCTCGAATTGGCTCCGAGTTTGTTGTGGCTGTACTACCGCCTCGTGATTTCCGCGCTTAAACCCTAGCGGACGACAGTCACCCATCACTCTCGCACTTGCATCTACCGGCTGGACGCAAAGACATGTTTCAGAAACGAAGACTGACAGAATCCGGAGGAGCTTCTGGGAGTAATTCAGATCAGGGTCGATGTGAGTGGATTCGACATCTTCCGCGGCGCCAGCCCTCTGACCGCTTGGGGTCTCTTAGCAAAGAAGCAGAGAGTCGCGGATATCACAAAGATTCTCCTTGATGTTGCGAAAGAATCCGCTGATTGGTTCCCTCCCCTCGAGCCTGCACTCGGCGGGGTGGCCGCACTTATCAAGCGTTATAAGGTATTTGTTGAGCGGATTGCTGTTATGTACAACTGACACGAACTGGGGCAGCGATTTAAAGATGTCAAAGCCAAGATTAAGGATCTCAAACCCCAGTTGGGCAGGTTCAAACAAAACATCACAACAACTATCGAAGGAGACCCTGAGGAGACGGAGCGACGCAAAGAGTTGACCAGGTACGCCCACTGATTGCTCACCACGCCCACCATTGTTGACGGTTTTACAGTGCAATGGAAGAGATCAAGGAGCGATCGCGGGAATTGCTGGCGAAAGGCACAGCGGCTCAGCTCGTAGATGAGGATTCCGGAGAGGTCGCGAGACTCGTTGAACAGCTACGAGAGGCTATTACTCGCTATCAAGTGAGCAAGAAGTGCCTTGTTGCAACGAACAGGACTCACACAGGAGGACAGATATCGCAACAGCAGGCGACCTACGACCAAATCGCCAACTTCACTGTGAGAATTTTTCGGTTTGTCTCCATCCTTTACACTGACGATCCCATTCTTTCATCAAGTCTTCTCTCGATACCCTCTTGAAGGTGACGCATTTCAGTAAGCTTGTCACAATGTTCGCTAATACCTGGACAGAAATCACCTGCAGTGAAAAACAAGCTGGATTCGGTAATGGAGCGGTTGGATCGGCTGTGCTCAGAGGAGGATAACGACGATGGACTGTGGGGCGAGAACGAGCACGAGCATCAGGCAAAGCTGTTCGAGTAGGTGGTCTGAATCAACCCCAACCCACCATCGTGTTAATTCTCTCCTAGTGCTCTCAGGTTGATTGGGGATAACGGGAACGTACTCTACAATCGCATCAATGTCCAGGGTTACAAGGAATGCCAGGATGATGTCCAGGCCGTGTCCGCAATGGCCGACGATATCCGGGACGCTGTCATTGACTACCAGGTGAGTGGGTGCAAAGTTTACACCACCGTTGTGTCACCAAAATTGGATTACTTTGACAGATGGCTCAGCAACGGGTGATATATGATCTGAATTGCAGGTTGATCGTGAGTGATCGAATCTACGTGTCGAGAACGTATCTGACGTTGATCATCGTTTCCAGGATGCTGGTTCGGTCCTTCCGTCTTCCCCCCTGAACCAAACTCACCCATGTACCATACAGCGGATCTATCGGTGCTGAATGGCTGTCGCCGTGCTCACGGGACTGGATATCAACACGGGGATCGCAAAGGCTGCCTCAGGGGTACACGCGAGACTGTCCTGAACGAGATCGAGTCGTGGGCTGGGGACTTCGAGAAGCCGCCCGTCTTCTGGTTGAACGGTCTCGCGGGCACTGGCAAGTCCACCATCGCTCAGACCGTCAGCGAGCAGGTCTTCGCCAACGGGCTACTGGGAGCATCATTCTTTTGTTCGCACGATTTTGAGGACCGCAGCGATCTCCGGTTGATCTTCCCTACCCTCGCCTTCCAACTGGCACACAAATATCCGACATTTCGATCCGTTCTCGTTCCCCTCCTTCGGTCGAATCCGGACATTGTGCATGAATCGCTTATGAATCAGATGAGGGAATTGATAGTCGAGCCACTCAAGTCGGCAGACGTTTGGACGGTCATCGTCATCGATGCTCTGGACGAGTGCAGGGACGAGGAACCGCAATCCGCAATTCTCTCGGTGCTGGGACGGTTTGTCGAACGAATACCAAAGGTCAAGTTTTTCATCACTGGCCGACCAGAGCCTCGGATCAAGGACGGATTTCGTCTCCCTCTCCTCGTGGACTCGACCGACGTCTTCGTTTTGCACGATGTCCGCCCCTCTCTGATAAAGAGCGACATCCGGGTATTCCTGAAACACGAACTTTCCGAAGTTTCACGACGGCACCGGTTAGGGGGGTGGCCAAGTGATGAGCACGTTGACCTACTATGTCGCAGAGCGGGTGGATTGTTTGTTTATGCGGTTGCAACCGTCAAGTTCCTGGATAGCAGCACTCGTCTCCCCGAAAGACAACTGGATGCGATTGTCAACTTTCCCGAGCACACAGTCCACGAGGGCAAGACACGATTCAACTCCAAGACGAGCCTTGACTCTTTATACACATCAATCCTCAAGACAACCTTCAGCGAGGAAGACCCGGAGGTGGATTCCAAGGTCCGGTCTACCATCGGGACCGTTGTCCTGGTCGTTAACCCCCTTCCCCCATCTGGGATCGCCGAATTCATCGGTCTGGACTCCCGAGAGGTTACACAATTCCTCACGTTACTTCAGTCACTTCTCGCTTTCGACGAAGACTCCAGCCAGCCCGTGAAGCCATTCCACAAGTCATTCCCCGACTTCATCACCGATCCCTCCCGCTGCACCGACACCAGATTCTGGATCTCACCCAAAATTCTACATCTGGAACTGGCCATGAACTGCCTGAGGGTGATGAATGATGGGTTGGAACTGAACCTTCTGTCGCTCCCCGATTATGCCTTGAACTCGGAAGTCGAGGATCTGCAGGCGAGAATCGATGATTGCATCAGCGACGCACTGCGGTACGCCTGCCGATCCTGGCACAGCCACCTTATCAAAACCGAAGGCGATGTCGCTGACGTGATTTCCCGTCTCCGTGTTTTCCTGGAGGAAAATTTTCTGGTGTGGCTGGAGGTGGTCAGCGTCCTTGGGGCGGTTAGAGGAGCCATTGTTGGGTTAGAACAGCTGGCTTCCTGGCTACAGGAGGTTTGTTTCGACCCCTTGACAGCATTGCCTGCCGCTTAACACATGGGTGAATCAGGTTTCCGGGAACGAGGAGCTTGTAGACACCGCCAGAGACTATTCCTATTTCGTGGTCGCATTCTTCGAGCCCATCAGTGTCTCAGCCACCCACATCTATCACTCGGCTCTGGAATTATCGCCTCCGTCGTCGATTGTCCGAAGGTTGTACTATCACCGGCAGCACACTTCCTTGCCAAGAGTGATGGTTGGACCCAGGAAATCATGGGAACCGGGGATAGCCATTCCCACCAAGCGTCATTATATCTCCTACACTTGGTCACTATGCGGTCAGTTCATTGCCGCACAGAGCCGAGAAGCCGTGGAAATACGGGATTCACTCAGCCTTGAACTACTCTCCACCCTTAAGCTCGCTAAATTCACTCCTGGTGGAGTCACGAGCCTACTTGCCTATCCAACTGATGGACGTTTCATTGCCTCCCTCTGTGGTACTTCACTCGTAATCTGGGATATCCAGACAGGGGGAGTGGCCAAAGAAACCGATTGTGGTGATGCCGAAAATGAATCCCTGGTGTGGTCGTTGGATGGAAATATGATTGGCATCGTGGGGTTCGAGGGCCGGCGGTCCAGCATCTACGTTGTGTATATATACAACGTTGCCTCAGGTGCAACGCACTCCCCCGGTACACTCGAGTCAAGTCGCGAACCGTTTCTTTGGGCCTGTGGCACATCCTTTCGAGTAATGACGACAAAACAGGTTGGTTATCCCCGGACCTGTACCATCAGTATTTTCGAGGTTGGGTCCACCCTCACCGAAATCGAATGCTTCCATGTCGGGACAGAATATTATACGATAGGTTCCCTCTCTCAAACCACTCATCGCATTTCCTATTCAACCTGGGATCTCGTCATCTTGGATATTCGGGACTCGCGTTATCTATTAAAGGAAAGACACTACTTCCCGCTCAAATCTCACTGCTTCTCTTTGGATGGAAGCCTCTTTGCAGGTTCCGAGCGGTGGAGGGTCCTTATCTGGAAATATACTCCAGATGGTTATGTCAGGTGGAGAGAATTCTTAATTTGGGACTCGGACTTCATCATCGATTTCCTTCGATTCTCACCAACTTCCTCTTCACTCTTGGGTTGCCTCGATCGTATTCCTAGGCTGTGGCGTTTGGATGGTCTGTCCATTGATGCTCATTACGACGGTTACAAGCAGGTCGTTATCCTCTCTCGTTGTGGTAGTTACATAGTAGCTGGCCACGAGGGGGACAGCGCTATTGTCATCACCAACCTCCTTTCGCAAACCCCTCCATGCGTCATTGAAACCGGTATGGCAATAGTGACATTGACCCTCACCGGTAATATTCTACTGGCACTGGGTGGTGACAAAATCACCGCTTGGCGGCTGACAGGAGAGGGGATGGTGGACGGAGTTCTCCCTGGGAGAAGGGCGGGGCGCGGCAACACCATTTGGACCATACCAGTACAACCCGATTCGCAAGATCTTTACGTTCAAGATCAAAGCGCGGTCATCAAATATGGAGGAGATGGCACTCACGCCTATCACATAGAAACTGGACAGGTACTCGAGCTCGTCCGGCTAAGACCACACCATCAGTATCGTCGTTGGGGTGGCACGTCGCTATATGGTGTAGACCATCCCCGCAACTATGGGTGGGATACACTGTCCGAAGGCAGTGGGCCACTTTCATGGAACGCCTTAGGAGAGGGGTGGGTGAAGGATCTTGAAGGGAATCACCTGTTGTGGTTACCCGTCGAATGGAGGAACCCCAAGCTCATTGCAAGCCCGTCCTACAATGATATGGTCGTATGGCTTGACCCCAACCTTCGCACAGGTGGAAAGGTCAGGACCGTTGTCATCAAATTCTAGTTAAAATCCCTCCGAGCTGGATTGAGGTACGCCGTCAGCACAACAGGTGTCGGTTCGTGCGGTTGACCTCTTGTGCCTTCCATCACAGTTTCAATCCATTGCGCTCCCATCACTTTAGTCTTTCAAATGTGTACTGTACGACAATTCCATGGTACCTTTGTTCAGTTCCAAGTCAATGTAGGAGATGCGGTGAGATCACGTCATGTATCCGACTCCCCTCAGGGTATGGCGGCAAGACTCATTCCTGACCTTCACGAGTGCCCCTCAGCGCACAGTCCCGATCCCTGGTCAGGTGTTACGATGTTTGCTGGCTCGCGTCAAAGTGAACGTTGACGCACCCGCCCCGTTTACGGATTTCCGACCTGTGCTGACATCCATCCAAATGGCGTACAAGATGGCAATGGATGGTCAGCCGGCCAAGACTCATGGACTATGAAGATGTGTCCGTGACCGCTAACGTCCCGGTGGGTCAAGCTGGAGAGCGCGGTGGGGTGGAACAGTGATTCCCGACACTTCTTGGTGTTCTTGCAGTGAAGGGGCAACCCTATCGGTGAAATACCACATCAGTAGTCAACGAACCGTGCGAGGGTACCTGAACGGAATTCATATCGTTCTGTTTTGTGGTACTTTTGGTTGGAAATCACGGATTTGGAGCGAAGCTCGAAGCTCCGAGTCGTCCTCCAAATTTTTTCCATCGATCGCAAGCCGGCTCTCGAGATTTCTTGAGGCGCTCAAACGACTTGCGATTCTGCCTGAGAAGCAAGAAATCCAAATAGGTGACCATTGTGAGGCTAGGTTAGAGGAATGCGTTTACCCATCGAAGGGTACCAACAGCCGAGATTCCACGCTTCCGATGACCCTCAAGAGCGGCCGGGGCTGGTGGTGTACTGGGCTGACCTGAGTCTGTGGTAGAATCCTAGGAAATTCTGGTTCATCGTGTACCACATCAACGAGGATGACTCGCATTAAGGACGAGAACGCAGCATGTGTTACGACGTGGAGGGCGTACAAGTTGTAGTACTTAGCCACGTCGAAGTCAGAATCCGTCTTTTGCCGCATCGGCTTTCTTGCTTGTGAGCTAGCCCCGTCAGAAGTGGGACCTTGATCTTTCCCTACGATTGAAGTCATGACATACCCATACTTATTCTCATCCGCGGCACCTCGGATGATGATTTCACGGCTAAAGGGTGATATGGGAAATACGGACCTTCTCTTTCTCTGGCTAGCGCACCACTGACGATGCACCAATGCGTCGATATGGTTCGTATGGTGACCAGCGACCCTCGACCTTCTTGCCGTTCCTCAGAAACCTCACCATCCATACTATAGGCGGAAGAGCTCGATTCTCTAAACCGATCGCCACTCTAGAGAAATTCCCTAGAGTCCCGTGTCCCGCCTGGCGACCTCTAAGCCAGCAAATGTCGGGACGAATGTCCAAATATTGCGGTCACCTTTGGTGTACTTTTTCTGTTTGTAAAAAAAGGTCACTCACCGCTTTTGCCTGCACGATGCGTGACGGGACAGTGTTTCTCCTCTGAGCAGCGAGCCCTCCAAGTTTGCACGTTTGCGTGAACGTCTCTATGGACTGAAAAACGACCGTGACGTTGTAAACAAATCGGCTTAGCAGTAGTTCGCAGGTAGCAAAGGGAGTGTATCGTCCGGGTGTGGGTGAATAGTTTCTATGGGCGGAGGCTGTCCTGCCAAACGGAGACGTCTGGGATCCGACGAATGGCTCGATCAATTCATGGGGGAAGAGTGCAGCGGAAAGAGTTGTGTAAACTGGGCTTTAACGACAGGGAGGTTCAGAACGTCCATCCATGAAGGGTATTGCAGGAGTCGTGGGAAGAGACAGCGGCTGATAGCGATAAGGGAGACACAAAGGAAGAAATCCCGGAGTTTACTCAGAGGGTCAGCCATCTCATCGATCATCGATATCGGTGAGCTCCCCAACGAGGCCAACGTTAAACTGGGTCAGGAACTCACGAAGAAGAGCTCATCGACGTCGGTCGAGTATCCATCATACTGCGATCAAAGACCTGATGGCGCAGTGAGCCAATCCTGAACTAGACGTCAAGAAATGTCACGCTCCGTCGTGGCAAACGAGAGCCTTGAACACAAATCCAAAGTCAGGGTTGCTCTGAATCGCAAAGGAGTACTTGACTTGATGGCGTATCGCGTGTGTATCCCCCGATGAAGATTTCATTGAAGATCACGTCGTTCCCTTTGGCGGTTGATGCCCGTACGTCAAAAGCCTTCGGAATCAATTTCGGCATCTGTTGGCATAAAAGTGAACCTGGGCGCCATTGACCTCGTTTTTTTTTTTTTTTTTTAAATCACATATTTGATATCCCGGAATAAGTACACATGGTACACTACAGATCATGAGATCAAGGCCGGCTGGTATTTTGTAGTTAGGGCACATGGGAGGATCAGACTCCAGACATACCAAGAAAGAAATAGAGAGTAGAAATTAAATATGAGAGGGGATTAAAGACATAGGGTCAGTGAGGGAATGGTCGTGCAACCTAGGGAATAAAAAAAACGCCTTAGGGGCAAGAGAGTGTGTCTTGGGAGAAAGAGAAACGGGACCTTACAGCGGTTTGTCGTCCCATGGGAGTCCGTTCTTGGTGAAGGCGCCAGTCAGCTTCATCCACTTTTGCAAGGTGGGTAGGTTCTCTTCTTTGAACAGAGAAGCTAGTGACCAACAGGGGTTGCCTAAGCGGGGGAAGTGTTCTTCCAGTTTGTATC
The DNA here is from genome assembly GCA_014904855.1 of Thelephora ganbajun. Lineage (NCBI taxonomy): Eukaryota > Fungi > Basidiomycota > Agaricomycetes > Thelephorales > Thelephoraceae > Thelephora > Thelephora ganbajun. The sequence continues at coordinate 4,434 of MU118239.1, read as the reverse complement.
GGTAGAAGTCAAGGAGACCATTGGGGCATGAGCGAATGATATGATCTCTGGTCTGAAGTATTGGTCCTGGAATAAGGTCGTCACAGGAGCAATGGACTCGTTGATCGATTTTCATTCTATGGAAATATTCCCCTGTGTAGCCATGACCTGTGAGGGTTTGGATTGTATGACAGAAAAGTTCGCAGGGTGTGTTCTTGAAGTTGGCATCAGGTTTGAGTGAGGGGATTCGGAGGAATTGGGACGCGAGTTTGAATCCACTTGTTTCGGGGATTTCGGCCCTTGTCTTTGTCCATTCTTTCTTCCACTCTTTCTTCATCTGTTTCCTTTGGGCTTCTTGTATAAAAGCTTTGGAGGAATAGTCAGGTAGTATGGCGCCATTCAGGGCAGTGCCAGCCCTTGCAAGACTGTCAGCAATCTTTTGTCCCTTCGATCCTTTGTGACCAGGTGTCTGTTAGGCCACTCTAGCCCAAACGCTCACCAGCACAAACGAGGATAGCTAGTCCTTGACAAAAAGGATACTCATCTTTAAGGTGCCTGCGTTCACAGTACTCCAGCGGGTTGGCCTCCAAGACAAACAACCACTTCAGACTGGCAGTGAACAGTGTCTTCGGATTGGTCCTAAACGACACGGGATTCGACCCAAGGTTTCCGATGGGTGCCCTGGCAACAGATGATAGAGGGGTCTCTCGGTAAGAGTCGACCACTAGATGTTTATGAGAGTGGGAGAGGAAGGGATCATGTCGAAGGTTCTCTATAGCACCCTCAGCCTAAATACCGTTCACTGGGTTGCAGCGAAAGGGGAGAGGATATCTAAAGATAATAAGACTGGGGAGCTACAAGGGCTAGGGAGGCCGCCTATATACTAATCCAAACACTATAGGGTAGGCTCCTGTGCATGGACCATCATCTTTTCCACATGATTACGCACGGGCCATTGTCTCCTCCATGTGATAGCGTACTGACTTATCGGAGTTCCATCGCGGTCCATACGGGACTCTGTCTTTGTCATTTGTCTTCTTTGAACTATCGGAGTTCCGTCGCGGTCCATATGGAGCTCCATCTTCGTCATCCATCATTTTTCTAGAGAATAAGAAAGTGATAGAAGGAATTGATAAACCAATAAGAACAAGTGGAATGTTTATAATTAGAAAGTGCTTGCTGTCATCGCGCTTTTCTTGTACCCCTCTTTATTCACTCAATATACCCGTGTTCACTTCAAACAAACCATGGGAAAACAGGAACAACCAAGTATCATGGAATAAAGGCGGCCGCCGACATCAGAAGGAGAAGGGGAACAGCGGAGCACTGGTATCTACCGGATCTGGCTGATCTACCAAATCCTGGAAGTCAGGACGCAGTCCCAACTCGGCTGCCTCACCCGAATCCATAGACTCCACCTCTCCTCCACCACCCGCCCTCAACAAGTCCTCCACCGAAAGATACTCCGAAGGAGTGACATACTCCAAGGCCTCGACACGTGCAAGGAGGACACCAAATTCGCCATCCAAGCGAGTCACCTCACCCTTCAGCTCCTCCACCTCACACTCCAGTGCTGCATTCTTG
>MU118238.1:0-18997 GCA_014904855.1 Thelephora ganbajun | reverse complement strand
CTCCTAACGCACAGGAAAGATACAGATTGAATACTAGACATAAGATGTGTACGTGATGGGGAGTAGACAATTGAACTTAATGTTCTGGACGAGTGTAATCTTCTGGAATTCGATACTCCAGCATTTTCTGCGCGCCCATCAGCCTAGCTCCCAACGTTGATAATATTATGCACCGTGTTCAAGGGTAAGGCATGCATTAGTTTCTCCTCCTTTGGCTCGAGCGTGGTCTTAGTGAAGTGGCAGACGACGTCCTCGGATCGGATGACAAGGAGCCGATCATCCTCCTCTGCATCACAAAGAAACCCTCTGGCAAAGCCAAACCGTCGATAGACATTCTGAACGTTGGAATTTGCGATAAGGTGGTGTTGAGATACGGTCAAGAAAGTTGCCCCGGGTTGGTAACGCACTTGAAAAATCGACTTTATCTGTCCCACCCTATGGGATGAACCTCCAGGCTGCTGGAAGATGACGTTGCTGTCCTGAGGGAGGGATTTTTCAGTTGCGTAGATTATGCTGGAGATTGATACCTTTTCAAGCTCCAACGCATCTGAAGTATGAAAGGAGTGACTGCCTGTGGTCGATGTGTCGTTCACCACTTGTAGCAGGAGTCTGTGGGTGCGATGGTTGAGCGTGACCATTTTTGGAGGTTTGTTGGGGGGGAAATGAGCTTCATCAGCGAGCCGTGTGCCTTGATGATCCTCATTGGAAACCCTCAAAAACGCCTCAACCAGTGGCCGGACACTATCTTGTGCTTGTCCCTGCAACATCCATTCCAGGTTAGCCGTCCTACATGCTGTCGTTGTGAATGTGGCCTCAAGTTCCCCTATGGAAACTTGAGTGACAAGTAATAGATAATGGTGGGATAACTTACCCAATTTCTTGTTGGTATTTTGCAACCCAAGCTTCTCATTGAACCGTTTGAACCCTGGAGTGCGGACCGAGTGCGTTGGCCCGAATAGACGTAAGAATTCGCCTGCATGCATAGAAACATGATGGATAGGCTGCAGAGGGATATCTTTGAACATTATCATCATGCCTGAGAGGTATCGCAGAATCAAGTGTTCGTAGTCCTTGATATGTTTCTCGGTGATCACCCGCTGGTTTGTGAGCTGGACTGCAGCACTCAGATCCATGAAATTGCATAGCATTAGGAAGTATCGTCCTTCCTGCGGAGCCCCCCACAGACGCATGAGGGTGATGGGCAAATGAACGGTGGCGATCACCTTCCACTGATCGGCGGTTAGTTTCCCTCGTGTGGCAGTTCCCCAATTCCAAGGTGCTGGGCTCATCCATGATGGAAGTTCTGTGCGTGTCATATCTTCCCATACCGCCTCAAGAATATTTCTCCCAAGGACGTCCCTTGATTCAGAAACTGGTTCCGGCGGTACTGGAATGTTTGAATTACGCTAGAAGACTTGTGAAATGGTGTGTATACATATGTTAGGGGATGGCACTTACCCAAACAATAAGCTGTTCTACCAACAGATCAACTTTGTCCTTTTCCTCCACCTCAAGCCGTCTCAACTGACACATTGCCCAAAGTACGGGCTTCCTAACGTGTCCAAGGCCCCAGTCGCTGGTTTTGTACTCTTCGAATGCTTTATCCGCCTTTTCAACTTTTTGTTGAAAGTGCCTCTCGTCTTCCAAATTATCAGACTCAATTGATTCATCATCATCCTCATAGGGTCTAGATGCAGTGGGCAGTTTGATTGAATCAGGGTCAACACAGGATCGCTTGAGTAAAGAGTCAAAAGTGGGCAACCAAAAATATTCACTGGCAGTGCTCACCGACTTGACAATGTGTTTTATAAGTTGCTTCCACGTGCCAGCGCTCTGGATGTTGTTGTCGACACAGATGTGCCATAATGTTTCCTTTGAACAGTCCTGTGATAGCTCATCGTGCAGTAGATCAGGATCAGTGGTACAAATGACACCCAGCCATTTTGACAAAACGTGATCGTCAGGTCGAGGGATTGGCTTGTTCAGTTTAATGACGGTCCCATCCCCACCCTCAATGGATGCATTTATCTGCCAAACCTTCTGGCAGTGTGATTGAAGTAATCCAAGATACACAGCATGCATCGAATCAACAACTGCAAACAGGATGGGATTCCAATAGGGGAGATCAAGTAGGACTGACCAACAAACTCCAAATGCTTTGAAGATCGCTTCTTGGTCTGCCTCATTCTCGCAGTCCCTCCAACATCGCGCCTGCCTGGTCTGTTCCCCAAGGTTCCGAGGTGTCATCGCGCTCCTGTGTACACCTCTTTACCTTGACAATATACCCTTATTGTCTCACTCACAAATGATCGAGAAGAACAAAACAAAAAAGAGTATCATTGCATGGGCCCTCGGAATGACATGACTAGAAGGGAAAAAGAGGAGCAGAGGTATCAAGGGGTTCTAGCCTGTCTACTAATGCCCTGAAGTCTTGGCGAAGCCCCAACCTCATTGCGTCTTCTGTTTCCATCGCCGTGACTTCCCCATCAGCACCCAACTGCAACAAGTCCTCTACAGACAAGTACTCCGATGGACTTGTCCACTCAATAGCCTCCACCCTAGCCAGGAGAATGCCGAACTCTCCCTCCAATTGGGCCACCGTCTGTTTCAGGCCTTCCACCTCCCGCTCCAGCGCAGCATTCTTTGTCAAAAGGAAATGACAATCCTCTGACTGTTGATTCAACAAAGCGTCAAGTCCCGATACCTGCAACTGAAGAAGATTCTCCTGAGAACAAAACTGAAACAAGATTAGGGCCAAGCAAGGATGGAAGAAAAAGGGAAAGATAACTTGCACCTGCACCTCCAATACCTCCAGACGAGACAAGAGTCTCTCCCCTACCGTAGCAGCAAAACGCATCCCATCACGAGGATGTTCCTCATCAGCATTGACCCCCTCCCAATCCACTAGACCAACTGTAAGGAGATCAACAAGGGTCATATCAGACCCTTGTGGTAGCGAAGCCCCTTGTTGAACATGGTTCTTGAAAGACGACATGGTAGTGACCCAAATGGAATCGGTGTAGAGGGTGAGAGGGTAGCGGGGATAATACCAAGAAGAGCGGGGACCCATCATGACAAATCGGGTGAGATCTAACCCCAAAGGGGAGCGAATTGGCCAAGGACGAGAGATGTCACATCAAGAGATGGTGAAGCCGTTTAACACCAAAAAGAAGGCACTGGGGAGAGACATGGCAAGTGAATGATTGGATGAGTGAATGGAGACTTGAAGGATGTCCAACTACCCTCCTTTTTATTCCTTTCATTTCTATTCATGACGCATTAATGACTTTATTCTGACGTTTACATCACGCCTTTTGTTTATGTTTAGTTATGTTTGTTCTATTGTTTATGATTATTTATGATCACCTGTATATTAGCATGACTGGTGGAAATTAGTTCCCCAGTCTTGAAATCTTAGGAAATCCCTGTCTTTGGACATCCTGAGATCCCCAGCCATTATCCGGTTGGATCTCTCTTTTCTTTTTCTCATTCTCCCTTCTCTTACGTCCTCATCACAAACTATTGAGGACTACCCTCCCTAGAACACCCATGAATCGTTGACTTCACCCTCTGTCTAGTTCGGTCATAGTTCTGACACTATTGACACGTTACACTTTTGTGACCCGCACTGGCCCTGGCACGCCATCGAGCGTTATTGTGAGTCCATAGGGCAGGTGGCCCTAACACGAGGTGGCCAACTTGATTTGTCCAGGTTTTCGATTTTGTGGATGGTTAGAAGGCAAAACGTACAAAACCAGGTGGATGTTGCACTCCCAAGTCCGCAGAGTTGACATGCAGCAAGCATATCACAGACCAGTGATATCAGAGCACCCTTTATCAGGAGCCCTGAGGCTGAGGAAAATGTCATGGTATAGAAGACACCTTTCCAGAAGTCAAGTAATTCCAGAACCAGAAGGGAGAGGACATGGTTGATTTGGTCAAGGGATGGCTTTCCTGGACCTGGAATGACACCTGCAAGGTACATGTTCCAGAAAAGGTAGTGAAGGTGTGGGGGAAAGTTGAGAATAACCATGTATATGGCGGTGCACAAGAGAGTCTGTTTTGCTTCCAGCATATGCAGTGGATGGAACCCGTTGGCATTGAGGCTAAAAGCAAGGCGTAGCTCGCCACCCCTGCCACGGAAAAAATGTTCCCCATCAACGTCCCTGAAATTCCTGAGAACAGGCACATCCCAAATATCTGCCATGATTGAGGTTCTTGGGTTATCGCAGGGCTCGCACAACAATTCCTCGACTCCAGGACAAGTTAAAAGCCTCCCAACCCACTCCTTCAGGCTCTGGTGGATGTACTTCCAGCGAGGGGCACAAATGGTCTTCCCACCAAGTTGGCATTCTTCCCAAAGGGGGACATTGCAAGGGGGGCTGGTAGGTGTCCACTTGTGTGTACACCTTTCGATTTCTGGCAATGTTGACGTGATGGTACCAGTGTAGGGATATAGGGCGTAGCAAGCAGGGCATTGGAGGAATGAAGAGCAACAAGGATCAAGGTCGAATCGGTTGACAACAGTTTGAGGGTCATTAGGGAGGCTGTCAAAATCCCTGCTTGAGCCCTTGGCAAGGATCATGCATCGCATCCCGACGAGCAAAATTGACGTAGCCCGTCATGAAAGATGAAAAACAAGGTTCATAAGCAGCACTGTCAGCAAGGCTGCAAGGACCGCGGGTTCCTTCGGGAGATCTTCCCTCATGTATTTCTCTGATTTCGTGTCAAGTTCGTTCACGTTGTAATGGCTCAGAGAGCTCACCTGTGTTGACAACAGTGTACCCTTTTGTGATCGCTCGTGTCTTTGAGCATTGTCTCTCCCACTCACATCTCTTATGTTCCATCATCTGATGCAGACCCATGGTAACCTTGTCAACTAGGTCATCCACCACCTCCTGATCAACAGCGAACATATCCACCCTGAGATGGTCAAGAATTTTGTACAGACAGCTTTCGTTCTCGATAAATGCAATGTTTTGGGGGTTCGACGGGTGCAAGATATGTTGCCCGTTATTGGGGATATAATATGGAGAGGCTAAAGGATTCTCAAACTCGAGGTTGGGAATAGGGTCGATTGCAAAGATGAGAGGTTTGCCAGTTGTGGTCCAGGAGACTCGATCTCTAATCTCCCTCTCGATAGTGATGACTTCTCCAGGGAAGGCTGCCATTTGGAGAGGGGAAGGACTAACAGCTTCACTACTGGTGTGTCAAAGCCCAAGCACTGGTCCTTCATTTAAGATCAAGGAGGCTACCTGGCGAGCAAAGCTGTCCAGGGCAGCGGATCAATTGTTGTCCATACAATGACAAAAGGCAGTGGTCCTGTTGACAAATTGCCCCCCGTCATAGGTTCCAGTCTCACGGTTGTAGGTGGTGCAATGAGACTTGCAGGCACAAAATACCCCTGGCATGATGTTGGGGCAGGTGCTTTTCATGAGGGTAAACTTTCTGACATATCACCAACACATGGAACAACGTACCTGGTACCGCAAGCAGGATTCAAGACACTGACGTTTCAACTGTCTACCTTTGTCAACAAGAATAAAATTGAGACAAAAGGGAACCTGCAATGAGTACAATGAGTAGAGGTAACTATAGTTGGTTACAACGAGACCCAATGTGTGATCAATTTATCGGAACAACCAAAAATGTGGACTACATAGGTTTATCAAACGCTCCAGACTCCCATAGAAGATCCATATATCCCTGTAGATTCTCCTTTGATAGCGAGTCTCCTTGCATCGACCTGAGGACTAGTAGGGATAAAATCAGGAGTGGAAAAGAGGAATCAGAGGGTGAGTCATACCTCATTGAGTGTCCAGATCTTCATGTGAGTCTCGTCTTTCCCATAATGCCCATGTGAGATCCTCACAGGCAAGAGGACAAGACCTTCCTGCATCAGTCTGTTAGTGAAGCGTATCATTACCCTTCTCTGCCAACATACCTGTAGCATGGGCGAAAGGTGAGGATTCACGAATACTCATTGTACCAAGGCGAGTTTGAAAGTGTGGAGATGGCATAGATAGACCAGGGGTGGGAGGCGATAGGAAGGAACCACGATGAGACAAGGAATCTGACCTTGGAAGTGGTTGGATCATTCGGCCTACGTTCGTTGATACCCGCTCAGTATGGACACCAAAATTTGCAGGTGGAACCGGGTGTTCCCCTTTCAGGAGATCCGTAGTGGGATTGAAGAAGTTAAAGGCAAGTGGTTGTTCAAAACTCTGATAAACAGTCAGCACTTCAGTGGTCATGTTGTGACTTATGGAGGTATGCCTACTGTGGTAGATGCAAGTTTTGAACTGAGAGAGTTTGACGACACAGTTCGTGTTGGCTTACTTCCCAAAATGGTCTGATTAATGTTCGATGTACTTGCAGTAGGCTGCTCGGTGGGTTTGATCAATTGGTCTTCATCCCTCTCAGATTGCAATGTACCTGACTCATCCGGCTGCTGGGGTTGGAGTGGATCCTGCAGTGTCGCAGTAGCAACAACTTCCTCTGTGGTAATCAGAGATTGTGAAGCGGTCTGTGGCAATAGGGTAAGAACAAGGAAATTTCCACAAAATGAAGAGTTACAGCTCAGAGGGTGCTCGTCGAAGAACGGCGCAATCTGGACCTCTTGGGTGGGGGCTCCATTTCATCTTGACTCTCTGGGTTTCTGGCTCACTTAAACCCCAGCCTACTCGGACCAACACTGGCGTCATCATGTTCTGTTGAACAGTGGCATATGCTGCCAGTCATCGCGGGTGGGTGATCTGATGTTTCTATGTCCGACTGGAAAATAGCCGTTGACCTCAAGCTTGCTCTTGAGCTTGTGGTTGGTGCAGACAAGCGGGCCCGGAAAGACCTATCACTGCTCTCATCCTCTCCACGCATGGATTCGAATCCCGCAAGAGTCTGACCCAAATGTTAGTATCAACCCATGTGCATCGTCAAAAATGGGCAAAACCTGGAAACTATGTCCATCATAAAACCCAGCAGATGTTTCACCATTTACCAGTGAAGTGCTCAAGAAGTTTAACGCGAAAAATATGAGCTGCTCCATGACGCCAACGGGTTGCCTCTGGGTCCGACATGAGGACATGTCTCTCTGATGTGCAGCCTGGTGGAGTTGGTGCAATGAAGCGCTATCTGAGTTGGCCATGCTCACCAAGAGTGCTTTGGAAGAATGGATGTTGCCACTGAGGAGGTGTTGAAAGCATTTCATGGCGCGACACTTCTTACAGTTGATGAGGGAATTGGGTGGCACTGTATGTGAACGTTGTCCACCATGCGGCATGCATGTTATACCTCTCTAAGGTTCCATCAAGTACATGCTTTCGATGCATTTTAACATGCAACACATACCCTATTAATTTCGGGGGCATCCCTCAGCTTCCACAACTCCTTTGTGGCCTGGAAGACTGCAATCCGTGGCCACGAGAAGTCTCTGTTTCTGGCTTCAGTGGAGGACAGGTTGGGGGGGATGTGGTCCTCACCTCTTGGAGATCTTGCCTAAGTCATCAATCTGCACCGAACAAGACGCCGAGTAGTTGGACAGCGTCCTTGCAGCGTTGTTTCTCTCTTGGAGTATGTTAGAGAAGTTGTGGAGACGCCTGGGAGTCATTTTCCTGCAAGTACAGGATCGGCCCTCCACATAACAGGTGCCACAGATCCTTATGGACGTATCCACACGGGGAGAGTCGGTTCCCAGGTCAAAGCACACACTGGCGCAATTGAAATATGAGAGGAACAAAGATGTGCCGCAGTAGTGGCACATCAGATTGTGTCCCATGTGATCCGGAAGGAAGAGTGAGTCGTGGTTGTCAGAGTACTCTTCCAGGAGTATGTTGTCAAATAGCCGAATAAGCTTTCGTAGTTTGTCGGCCACTCATGGTATAGAATGACAGGTATCGAGGTGTGAGCCAGAGGGTTCCGGTGACGGACCAGAGAGGAAGTCGTTGATCCTCGATACATGGGACTTCATTGTAGTATAGATCACCTTTCAAATACCATGCTCCTCCAGAAGGCACAATCTGATGAGTGTCAACGTGCATGTAACTGTATGCTGTAGGGCGGCCATACCTTCGGTACATCGGTAACTCATAATGCATTGCAAGGCTCAAACCATGGATTGACATGCGTGACCATGAAATGGAAGTAGGCGATCCTTCCCGGAGATTCTGTGCAAAACTGCAACATGGTCAGAATCTTGCGCAGCTCTGACATCTAGAACGTACCAACGTGGCAGTATAACGAGAAGGTCACCAGCTGATTGTATGTGATGGAAGACTGGAAATGGGCAAGACAAGAACTCAGACGCTGTCATAAACATTGGCTGAGATCCAGTAGGTAGAGCCGAGAGCCGTGCCCGCATTTGGTCTGCATGCGATGCCTCCAAAATAAACCAGATGTCAGAAGCTGCTCCTACAGAATCTAGTGTTAACCAGTGGAACGTGGATGCACAATGATTTTGTCTTAGTGGTCTTCCTGAAGGCATACATCAGTAATCACGATCGAAGCCTGAAAATTGCACTCGCACCTCTGCTACAACCATCCATGCCGTTTTGCAAATGCTCACAGCACTCAACCGTTATCAGCGATGTTTCTTTCGGTCCAAGGGGTAATAGGTCCTTCGGGATGAGCGAGAGTTGATGGGCCCAAGCAAACGCATCCTCAGGGGGAGGTGCATCTTGCTGTTCTGGGTCATCAACTGCGTGATAAAATGTTTCAGATCTGGTTGACGTTCAGTGAGGAGGCTGTCTACCTACCAGGTGGTTGACGTTCAACATCTCTATTTTCTTCGGGAGGGTCTGGTCCTGGTAGCGGGGCCCAGTTGGGGTCAGTATTCAATCCACAAACGACAAGTGGAATCCCTGTCTCCTTGTGTTGTAGGATACAAGATAGGATGTCACTAAGTGATTTGTCATTAGTTGAGATTGTATCGACGGCCGTGAATCCCGTTCCCTCCGGTGATGAACGGGGTGGGTTGGGGTTGTCTGAGGACATGGGTGGCGCGAACCTCAATTACATAATCGACCTTGGGGTATGACTTGTGCCTTGGCCAGATTGGTCCACAAAACTCTTGCAAGCACAAGTTATCCATTCTACACACATAGGTAACATCCCAAAGTGCAACTGGGTAGGGCATCGTATATTCATCACAAGGAATCAGACACGCTATCTTTGAGTACTTTCCAGTCGTTCCCCCATGAGGAAGTGGACTGACCATGTGTAACAGAGGAAAAACAATACACCGTTGATCAAGAATCGGTTCCAGGTCAGTCCCTGTGATAGTCACGATGAGACAGAAAGTAGGGGTGCCGAACGTGGACTTACACCTGGGATGATGCACCGGATTGTGACAGAGATTCTGGATTTTGCTTTTTTTTCCGTGTATATCCAGATTGTGACTGTTGTTCGCCCATAAGGTCCACCAGTACCTGTTGCGATCAACGCTTGTCCTTGGACAGTAGGTGCGAAAGCCTTGCCAAGGTCGGAGAAATAAGTGAAACAAATTCTCAAGGTTGGGGATACCACACACCACTGATTGTATGATACCCAAACCTTCTATGAGTCCAGTCAGAGCAACCCTAATGCGAAGGTAGACTCGTACCGTTATGTTGCAGGTTTCTCACGCCTTTGTCACGGCCGAGAATGTGTGCACTCCCATTTGCACCACCAAGAATAACTGAGGTGCCATCCTCAGAGTAGGTTAACGCAGACAATGGGTTAAATACAGCCCTGGCTGGGAGCTTTGTAGTGGACAGGAACGCAAGGTCAGATAGAGAGTACCAGTCGACGCCGTTTATTAGATTCGAGACAGCCATGATGTTGTCGTCCATTGCAATAATAGATTTGCCACTGAGATGGGGTCAGTGAGTTCTCGGGAGCAAGCGTTCCATGTACTCACATCAGGAATGTCCTCGGAACGATCTCTCCAGTGATTGTAATCATGTGGGGGTCCCAAATGCTAATAGAATTCCAATGAGCACAATTTGGAGAGATGTATGGAATGTACACAATACCATGCCTGGTATAGGTTACAACAAGGTTGTTTTTCTTCCTCATGAATTGTAAAGATTTCACGATAGGACCACCTGATTTGTTAGGGCCGTGAGGGGCCGCTTGTGGCTTTGGTAGGCGTTCTTGGTTCTCCTTCAAGCGATATGGGTTGGGGATTACATCCGTCAGAGTGACTTCATTCCCATAAGCGATGGCGATACGAGGCGATGTTGACAAGAGGGACAAGGAGTGAATACGCCCTGCGAATGTTGAAGTCTGGACGACAGTGGATTTCTGTTGTCTATCGTAAGCGAGTCCTTGAGTGTAAGGTGGTAAGAATGTACCATTGATTTTGACATTGTCAAAACGTGCAGGTCCCCGCTTTGATGGCCACAGAAAAGTAGGTAACGGTTTTTTTGATGCCATACCAGGACGCTAACAGGGGAGACGTCGAGAAATCGACACACAGGTGTCCAAGATGAGGTGGAGAAAATCAATACGACTCCGTCATCACCAGTGCTTGCCAGGAACCTGCCGTCTGGAGAAAATTCCACAACAGTGATGGCAGCAGTGTGGCCTTCAAGGGTTGTTTGCAACAAGAGTTCGTTTGAGGACATGAAGGTGGATTACAACAATGGCCTCAGGGATCGGTCGCAATCAAGAAATGCTGCGTCATGACATAAATGCATACACAAAGTTGCCTTCAAGAAAAGGTTTTGACTAGTAACTACTGTCTCTGCGGCCTATTCGTCTTCGTAGTCCTCGAGGAAATCCTCTGACCGATGCATTTCTGCCAACGCCTCAATGAATTCTGAGCCCATTTGTTGTATTGTATCTTGTATCGCCTTTGTGAAGTGTTCCATGTCTCGTACTGTTAATGGACGATCCTAGGCTGAGATTGACAACCACGCACAGTACTAGAGCTACGAGTTCCACTCACTTTGCTGTCAGTGCGGGGGGATTGCTCTTGCATCTTGAGCGGCTGTATACGTTCGTCACCGGGGTGGGCTGGATGGGGATGGCGCTCGGTGGGGGAGGGTTCTTCGCGAGAGCCGTAGCTTCTGCGCAGTGATGGCGGAAGGGGATGGACTACAGGTTGGTCTTCGCGAATGGATGATGGTAGCCCCTTCTGTCGATCGGTGTGGCCATGATCGGTGGATTTACCCGTTCCCCACGATTTGGGCGGTCTGGTTGGAACTTCAGAGTCCTGTGTCTGCCTCGTTACTTGCATATCAAAGGGGAGAAAGCCTTCCATACAGAAGCTGCAATAAGTGCCTGTGCCTGCTGCAGCGCAGTCATAGGATTGTCTTGCACTTGCTCAGACGAGCTTATCGCACTTGGTCCCATTGTTCGTGCCGTTTCTCCGGTAATAGAGTTATATTGCAGATGTCCATTCTGTTCGTTGGGGAAATTTCCGACCCATTCGTTACCCTGATCGAAAATTCAGTAGAAGTGGCAATAAAAAAGCAGCCCAGCGTCTTTCACCTTACTGTCCACAGGTGCGCTTGAGGGGAAAATCTGAGATTGGTAGGATGCGTGAGGTCTTCTAGGAATAAGGTCTTAAGATCTAGAAAACGAGGCAGGAAGTTCGGCGAGACATACGGGATTAACTCTTGCCTGCCACTTCCCACTCGGGACTCCTGGGCACCACAAAGCAGTCGGGAACCTAGGAACGAATGCATGTTAAGTTCCGCTCATTAGCTATCGTGCCTACAACCTGCCCCGTTTAGGTTCGTGCACGCCTGACTCTGGATACCCCCGTCTTGTATCTTGTCTATCGTAAGGCTTCCTTGCCCTGTCATATCCATGCATGTCTGAGATGTTTGAATGGTTGGACCGGACAAAGTGTGGGGTGGGAGCTGGAGAGTTCGTTGGGTGGCGATGAAGGGCGATAACCAAACCCGTGAAGATGTGCATGTTGAGGACACGCGAAACTAGGGGCGGTCAGATTCTGATCTGTGAAACCCAAGCGCGCGATCAGGATTGGATTGTTGTTTTGGTTCTCGAGCGGGTGGCAAATCCCTTATGGCTGTGTGGGACCAAATTCCGAGCAGGCCGAAATACCTACTGGTTGGCTTCATCTAGTTGTTATGTTACGAGGTGTTATAAACCACATAAATATAGAGTACAGTAACGAAAAGAAGAGGTATAAGGTGAGGGTCGAGAAATTTTCACAGGTACCCATTCGGTACTTGTCTACTAGAACTGGGTAGAGTGACAGTAAGAGTAACATTCGTAGTGGTTGTCGACATCGTTCACGAGACAAACAAAGGCTGCACCCACGATGTAGGTAGCCCAGACCAATACAAAGAATAGGCCTGAGATATAAATTGCGTATCGCCAGGAGACGATAATATTCACATAGAGAAACTCTGATTCAGGGGTATCCCGGAACTGTGGGTTGGTAAGTAAAACTGATCAAGTCAGGTGGCGGGAGGGCATTACCGTCAGCTTCAAGCTGTGAGGCTGAGAATGAACGAGAGTCAATCGAGCAACTGCGATGAAACGGCGGACGGCTTACCCTCGCGGACGGGTTGGATGGACAGACCTATGTGACACGATTCAGCGTGGACCGGGATCTGACAAGGAGAAATGAGCTCACGTTCACGAAGACGGTCTGTGAGGCTTGATTAACGGCTGCATTAGCGATCCCGGTACAGTTTATCGGTTCATCAACAGCGGACCCCGTGTGCTGCTCAACATGGTGCTTAGCACCATAAAACGACATGGTCAGTGCTCTGCGGCAGGAAAAGGAAAGAAAAAAGTCATAAGTACCGCCGAATCCCCACTAATCCCTCCACCAGACCCTCTTCCGTCGTTGTCGAGCTAAGGAAGGAAAGTGAGACACATCTGATGGAAGAGTTCGGGAAAGTCACTGACCGCATCGGTGGGGGCACGTCCAGAGCGATTGGCGGAATTGCCCGGATTGGACGCAGTCATGGAGCTTGAATCCAGGTTGGGAGAGGTGACATCGGACATTTTTGAACGGAAGAAGAGAAAGCAAAAATTGGTTAGTGGATGGGATGATAATATGAGAAAGGCGGTGAGCAGACCTTTATACCTTTGAAAGGCCTCGCTGTGCACTGGTTGCCGTAGTATCCCGGGTTCAAGGTCATCTGCAATTGGCGATGGATCTGTATGCCTTTGTTGTTTCGGCGTTCCTCAGAAGCACCCTCGGGCGACATGCCTCATGGAAGAACTCGAGGCACAAGTCCTTCAGGCCTGTCGTCTTCACAGAATCGACTCGGAATCTAGCTGGATAAGGGTTGGGGTACAGTTGTTTCCAAAATTCACCCCTTCTGGATAGGGTAAAGGAAATTGAGGGGAGAGTTACTTAGAGGCGAATGACCGGCGCGTGAGAACGATCTGAGTGGCGGAGTCATATCGAAGAAGCTCACGACCAATCGGGTTGGCAGACCGAGACTGGGGTTTTCAGCTAACCAGATAAACTTCGTACACACCACGCTCTTCACTGACACTCAGAGGGGTTTCGGACAACGTTCTTCAAAGAAATGGACCTCGTGCCCTGGGTTGAGCCACTCATCACTGACGCCACCAGTGGCAATCGACTGACAGCACGCTCCGAACCGGCACAAAAAGAGAAATCGGACGCCCGACGACAGGCACAATCCGGTCCGGACATCACGAAGTTTCTGCCTCCGTGGTCGATCACACTCAGCAGATATGTAATTAAACCTGTGGATCAAATTACGTAGAATGTTTGGAACAGTCTGGGCACTCCACTTGTCACCCGTTGAGTTGAAAGAAAACAAAAGGACGCATTGGACACAATTTGGGATTAGGACAGGTCGTGTATTGCATACAGGTACTGATCACATTGTAATGGAAAAGAGGGCGAGGAAAAGGGCTCGAGATGCAAAGAACAACGTGTTCAAATTAACTGAGAGAGAGAGAGGGAGCTGCAGTGCAAGTGCGGTCTCCACCGGGGCGAAAACCAATGCCCATACCTGGGCTTGACAATCTACACAATGATCGCGGTCGGGAAACGCCTTCTGAGATCCGAGCAAAGCTTAAACTTGAGAATAAACCTGGGGAAGATTTCAAGTCAACACGGAACGGGGAAGGTGGATGCACGGCACGTACTTCATCGCCGCAATGTCGGCTTGGTGGGGACGATTGACCCTCTTCAAGTATGGAATAAAACGACCGGCTTTGATGATGATGAGTTCGCCCCTCCAGGTGAGTCCAGTGGCAGTCTTGACCGATCGGTTGATACTGCTGTATCTGTACCAGTAACCGGTAACGAGATACATATCTGCACCAATCACGACACGGCAGTCGTGTACTTTGACGGAACGGTGGGGGATATCAAGACGATCCTCCACATCAACATAACGCGGGTTTGATAGGGTCTCATCATCAGGGACGAGCGTGTTCAGCCAAATGACCTTCTTGCGATGGCGCAAGGACTGGAAGTGGTAGGCTTCGACGGTACCCCTAGTCTTTTTTTTTTTTCATGAGTCTCGAAACAGCCGAAGAAGGAACCTGGGATAACGTACTGTGCGTCCAACTGGTCTTTTGCGAATAAGAGGCATAGCGTTGGTTGGCCAATAATCGAGGAGGAAAGAAGTACGCACAGAGGGGTGGGGGGATGGGGGGTAGGCCTGACCTAAAACCAGCCCTTATATATCAACCTTTGAGCGAAAACATCTGCAGTGAGAGGAAGCAAGGACAACGATGGGGGAAAACGAGGACTTGCAGGAAGGAACCAGGCGATCGGAATCGCCGACTCGGTTCACCGCCACAGGTTGGAAACACCTCTTTGAATCTTTGTGGTCGTCCTTACGCGCGTACGCGGTCGCCTTGGCCCCTCCCGAGTGGGATATATAAAGTGCGTAAGATGTCGGCGTCGATACAGGCTAAACGTCAACGCGACCATGTCTGTCCCCAAGTACACGCTTCCGCCGCCTGTATACCTCCCATTGTCCGGTGGGTATACCAGCTCGAGGCTCGTATCTGAGGTGAGTTTGTTTGTGATACCTGCCCCTGTATTTGAGACGGCTTACCCCTTTGTAGCCCTTCCATCGGCGTGTATTCGCGTTTCGCCGGTACAGCATAGAAGAGGACGGGAGGCTAGTCGCTAGGACAAGGAATGCGGGTCGCGATTCGTGCGTCTCCTCGGTCTCTCACCACGCATACAACCTAGCTGACACCCTTAATGTCAGCCGTCACAAACCGTATGAATGCCCGCCCAGGCCATTGACCGTCCAGCCAAGCAACAGGGAAGTTCCTCCAATCTTCCAAGACGGCCCCCCGAGAAAGCAGGTAGACGGAGCAACCTTGAGTCGTCTGTTCCAACAGCTCACGCCACTCACGAAGGACCCCTCGAATTTCGAGTCCAATGCTGCATCAGTATGCGCGTCCTTCGATCTGGATCCCACAACGTCGACGGAGATCATCAGTTCGTTCAAAAAGCAGTTGCCGGCTGATAAGACTCAAGGATCAAAGTGCGTCCGAGGTCATTGTTTGCCGTGTATTACCGCTGACGTCAAGCTCTAGTCCACCCGCGACAAGTGGACCCACCAACGATTGCACCCCTAACACTGCCATCCCTACTATCACTACCGACGCTGGGTCTACCTCAACTCCGTTCAAACAGCAACGACCATTTTGCTCTGGCTCTCCTGGGGCTACTGCTTGGTACACTACTTCTTCTGCATATGATGTCGTGTCCCCACCACCCAAAATAACCCCGGAAATCGGCGAGCTCTACGTTCACCATAATAGGGTGACTGATATCCACCACGTCTGGCTCTATGGAATTGATCGTCAGTGGAAATGTGTCACTGAACAAGAGAAGGTGTACCATCCGGCTATCGACGACCGTGTGCTTAGTATGAGGGCCAATGGAACTCCAAACTGGATTACAACAGCAAGCTTCACTACGATACGCGGTCGTAAGGGGAAGGCGAGGGCAGTGGCATGATTTTGTTGTCTTTGCTATGTCCTTGAAGAAACCCAATATGTATCTTCATTCAAATAGAAGTTGCTTGCATTTTAACCCACCTAATGCGTGAGAGGAAGTTTTCCACCTCCACTTCGGCGTCTGCATTGTGATCCGTCATCGCATTCCTGGCATGAACTTCACTCACAAATTTCCAGATCGCTTCAAGTCCGAAATGAAGGTAGGGTAACCAGACTAACATGTTCCCATACCAGGTCCAGGGCGGGGAGACGCTGGCGAAATGTCCCTCCATGGGCACGGGTCCTAATCGGATCTCATCACGCCACATGGCTCTTTGTCCACATCTACGCCTCCTCCCCTCACACCACCTCTGCTACAATATGTCGGGCAACTTCGAGCTTGACGCAGAGTTTAGTGCCATTATGGCCGCAAGCAGGAATAGGCCGGCGTCCCATCGTCCTGTGAACGCTGTCATGTCCAGCGCTGGGGGCGCAAATGACAACAGTTCTATGACACCATCTGGTGGAGGCTATGGGCCTAGTCGTATCCATCCCAGGAACGAAAGACCATCGCCGCAATCCAACATCCAGGTGGTATGTTTCCTTCTGCTTCATACCCTCCTTCCCAACTGTGATGTCGATCTACTATGCGTAAAGAAATATGACACGATTGTGAAAGGATTCAAAGTTCTCGAGGTCAACTACGAAGAATCCCAGAGGAAGCTAGCCATCACCGAGGAGAAACTATCGGCTGTTGACGCCGCACACACTGCGTTAATTGCAAAGATGGAGGAAGCCCAACAGATCCTGCACGATCACGAGACGGTATGACAGAATTTCTGAAGGGAGTCTTTATTGAGCAGCTGTAGGAAATTAATACGCTGCGCAATGACGTGGAAACCAACAAGACTGCGCAGAGCGATCGTGAGGCGGTAAAGCAATATTCTGGTGGGGAGATCACTATTGAACGATCTCTAGGAAATCGAAACTATTCGAAAGGAGCTGGAGGAGAGCAAAGTGGCCCTAGCCGATTGCGAGGAGGTATGACATTATGTCAGTCGCAAAGTACCTTCGCCGTTGACCATTTGATAGAGGATCAAGACTATTCGTATGGAGGTCGAGGAAATACTTTCGTGTGGGATTTGTCAAAGTTCTACCATCCAACCCTTCAGGTACAATTTTCAGCAGGCTTCATGGATGGATATCATGTTAACGAGATGACGTTACAGTACCGATTGCCAACACACGTTCTGTGCAACTTGCCTTTTTGAATGGTGGATGAGGAGTTGTGCAACTACCTGCCCAGCTTGTAGGGCCATTTGCAAGAACACACCGGTGCGGGACCGCTCGAATGGGTTAATCTCCCTCATTTCCAGTGATCCTGACGAGATTGCCGAGTCATTTGACGCGAACAGGTTTGCAGTACTCATGGCGGAAATCTGGGCAGAAGCCGGAACAAACCGGGCTAGGGAAGCACAAGTGGTGGACTACGTGTTTGCCGGGACGTCCGCCAACCCATTAGACCTAACCGGTGTGTGGAACTAACTTTACACTGATTCCCTGTACCGTACCAAGCTCCCGTACTTGTACCGTTCGACTTTGATTCCAAAGGATTACCATTGTAAAAACATGTGGGCCAATTGCTTCCAAAGAGTTCGCCGATTTGTACAACCCGTACAGGTATAGTTGGATGACGGTGGGACCTCACGCAACCCAGCTGCGACGTGCCTGGGAGGCTCTCTGTGATGCTGGACCACGTAAATCCAATCCTTCTATTCAGCAACACCGTGTACAGGCCATTCCTACAATGCAGTATGCCTTGTCCGGAAATCGCTAAGCCGGATCAGCAAATCTTGATTGTTATGTTGACACCGTGTTGTGATCGTGTTTTATCGGTCTTCATTTCGAGAACAAGGGTTAGTCGTGAGTAAGAAAGGTAATGGAAAGAAATAGTTATTCATATATCACGGGCCATGCATACTGATGACGCTGCCTTTGAGAAGAAGCCGCTCAAGTCCAACAACAGCAACTTTGGGTTCCTGGACACTCCCCTGCCAGCCTTACTTTTGTCATGCTCGTCCTCATGTCAATTCATTCCTTACACTATTGCTTACACATCGTATAGATTCATGAGCAGAAGTGCCGGTAAGCGACAGAAGGTCATGTGATGATCAGGCGGCGGTGCTCGATGTCAGGATTATGCAGTTTTGGCTGGTAATTTTTCAAACTTTTTAATCCTTACGATTTCACGATCGTTACCCAACCATTTCTCCTTATACCCGATTCCATTTCCCCTTTAACAAACAGACACTTTCATAGTCACTCTTTTATCCATTTCGACTTGCTCACACTTCAGACGTCCAGAAGGAAAACGAGTTATATTTGTAGTACTGAAACTGGTACTACCTCAGCAACTACTCGCCGACGCTACGATCCGTGACCCACCCGTCACTATACTCGAGTTCGTCATCTCCATCCTGAGCCCCGGACCGAACCACTTCCGACTCCTGTACCTGGCGAACTTCGGCTTCTATCTCTCCCACCAACAACGAGTCGAACTCCTCTTGTGAGATCGGAAAGATCAACTGGAGTTCACCCCCAACGTTGTCAGAGGATCGGAGACGAGCGTACACCGTCGAGTTGGGCATCATCATTACCGCCCTCATCACGCTCAACAGCCGATAGCCCCTCGCTCCCGGACTCAGAGTCTCCATCTGCTCCCGATTCAACGTCATGACGGGCACGTCGCAACTTGGAACGGAGGTCGCGTTCGACTCCAAGCCAGCGGGAATACTTGGGACGAGATCCTAGTGCTTTGCGGTAAGGATGGTAGTCCTGGGGAGAACGCTGTTGACGTACAACGGAACGGTGTTGCTCTTGCCAAGCCCCAACAAGACGATCCTCGATCGCTCGTTCTTCAGCCTCCGTGATCACCCGGAGTGTGGTGGTCGATTCTGCAACTGTCCTACGCGGAGCGCAACAAGGTGGAGGAACGACGATAGGCTCATCGTTCTCAACAGGGATTGGAGTCGCTGGTTCTTCAACCGTAGCAGGGACCGGATCAGGAGGAGAACCCGGAGGAGAAGAC
>MU118237.1:0-26866 GCA_014904855.1 Thelephora ganbajun | reverse complement strand
AGGGGAGGTGGATTCCATGGAGTCGAGTGAAGGTGTGGAGGTAGGGCTTCTGTTGGTCCAGGTAGAAGTGCTAGAGTGGATGGTTCCTTGTTCATCATCTATCACCATAGGTCTCTTCCCTGGCTCGTCAAGCGTCAATGCTGGTGTTGGTGGGAGAAGGGGTGGAGGAGGAAGTAGAGGAGGGGTTGGAGGAAGGAGAGGAAGAGGTGGAGATGGGTGAGGAGGGATTGTGGTCCCCCAATTCCTCTGATCGCACCGTTCTCGCTCTCGTTCCTGATAGTTCCGTCTTCCCTAATGTTGATGGCCTGTGATACCAATATGACTTTGTCTTTCCTGTTTTCGATGGCTTGTTGTGATAGGAAAATGGGTATATTTTCAAGGTAGCGAGGTATACACGGAAGCGTGATGACAGGCTGGGTCAGCGTTGGCACGGAAGAATGCAGTCAGTGTGGTCTTCTCCTCAGTGGCATGGGCGTTTATACGTTTGGGAGGCTCGTCAGGGTCAAAAACGATGAAGTGGTGACCAGGGAGGTGGATCTGCAATCGAACGACATTTGGGACCTGTTTGTGGATGGGGTACTGGAAGATCCACCAGACACCCTCAGAAGCACCTATGAATCGCGAGTCGATGTGGTGCTGGATCTTGTCATTCTCGTTCGAGACCTGGCACCCCCAAGGTTCAGTCCACAGAATGATTTCAATCAAGGTGCAATCGAAACCCACTCACCTGAAGCGTCGTGCGATCGGACCCCTTGTGGATATACTTGTTGACATACTTGAGGGTAGCAAAGGAGGCCAGGCATTCAATGTTGATGTGGCAATCATACTTTGCAGAGAGCCAAGGGTTATACAGAACGATCCACTGGTTGCTGATCGCGGTCCCTCTGATCTCGTAGGATTGACCATCCTGGGGATGGGAATAGAGGGGGTAACCTTCGTCATTGATGTTTGTGTGTGGCTGGAACGACTTCGGATAACCTTTGGAGCATTTCCCGTTCTCCAGGCATCGGTCACCACAGGTGTGAATCATGCAACGTTTCACGGTCTCGAATAGGGTGGGTTGGGTTTGCGGGTCTGGCCAGTGTGCCCACACCGCGCTGTCAACCTGCTTGGGGGTCTGGATCTTGTCCTCCGGCTGGAGAAAAATCAGGATGTGCATGTGGGGCAGGCCACGCTTCTGGAACTCGATTGTGTATACATATGCCACTGTTCTGCCGAAGATTCCACGTTTATAGATGTCTTCAATGATGGCCTGCTTCTTCATGTTGAACACCCTAGCACAAAGATTGGGATGATCAGCAGCAGTCTGACCCAGAAGCAGCTCACGTGTGATCTCTGGCCAGTTCAGGTTGCAGGTGACCGTGATAAATAGGTCGATCTTCCTGTGGAAGCGGGCCAGAGCAAGTGCATCTTGCAGGCATTGCTTCATGTATCGAGGGCCACCGGTATATGATGACGGAAGGATAAGACATTGTCCAACATCGTGCAGGTCAATGTTGTTGTCAATTGCATCTGCGAGGCCTTGGTAGAGGGTGGCACGTATCTCTGATTGGTGGTAACGGAGGTAGTTCAGACAGTTTTGGTCAGTGGCTGCCCACATGTCAACCAAGTATTGCTGGAACAGACGCCCACTGCGAAGTAGGAGCGAGAACTCATGTTCGTGTTGTTGGATGTGGTACGCAACATAGTCGATCCAAGAAAGCTGCTTGGAGGCGTTGGGGGACATGGTGAGATCGTAATGGAAACCGCCTTCACCATAAACAAAGAAGAGGGGGTACTGCAAACACTCGTACACCACAGATCCCTCGTTTACTCGTCGGAGGGACCCATCCTTTCGGTGGAGCACGATGTCACAGGAACTGGATGCTTGAGTCCCATCTCCAGGAACAACAATGGCAACCTCATCAGATGTTGGGAGGTTGTACCGTCACCGGTCTTGATTCCGGTTTACTGTGAGCTGCAGGGATACTTGGTTGGCACTCGATGTTTGGAAGACTTCATGTGCTTGTCTGAAGATATGCGCCCAATGGTGGTGCTCGGAGATGAGCCCACCCAAACGATACATCACATCGGGGTCTAGGCTGCTGTTTCTCTTCATTCGGTGGTCCAGTGCCTCGTGAGAATCGAGAATGTATAGCTGGGCATATACTGGGGGCTGTCCATGGGGGGGAAGGAGGGAACCAATCCGATGGTGGAGTTCGCCGTGGATCTTGAATACCGGTGGCCCACCTCCGCCTCAATTGACGCTGTCATCAATCTGAGCTCCAAGAGACGTGAAGGAGAGGGCCGCATTGTACTGGCGGATGTTTTCGCGGAACTGTCGTGCTTCAGGTGTTGATGCCGAGAAGAAATGTTGAAGTGGGTCAGGTGGGGGTGGGGGCGCGGGTAACTGTATGGACCCGTCACCACAGCACATCCCAAACAATGGGTGTAGATCGGAGCTGCTGGTCTTCTGGACACGCTCATTGAGCCAGTGCAAGGCTCCACATTTTGGGCAGGCGCGATCCATTCTTCCAAGATCATGCCTGGCGACAGGCTCGACATATGATTGCCGAGCAACCGGCACATTGCGACCCTGTCGTTGTCAGGATTGTACAGTTTTTGGCTGGTAATTTTTCAAAACTTTTAATCCTTACGACTTCACGTTCGTTACCCAACTATTTCCCCGCATACCCTATCAATTTCCCCTTACAAACGGACACTTTCGTAGTCACTCTTTTACCCATTTCGCCTTGCTCACACTTTAGCCATCAAGACAAGGATCACGCTTGATTCATTCGTACCGACCTATCTATCCTGGACTTCACCATATCGACTTAGGCCCACAAAGGAACCTGACAAGCTACGTGTTCACTACCCTACCAGAGACAATGTCCTTCAAGTCTAACTTTCTAATCTTGTTCTGGGAAAGGAGTTGTAGCGGCCTAACGTCAAAGGGTTAGAAGCCTATCAGGTGGGACATGCTGCCAATGCGCGCGCCCCTGAGCGACACTGGTTGTGAAGCCCTCGAAGGAATCAGCGCTGGAAAGAAGACCGACCTCAAGCGACGACATCTTCCGAAGGGTCAGTCTCAACAACATCGACTGCAGGAACCACAGGCTGTCGAAGAGCCTTAGCCTCCTTCGCACGTTGAAGCCGTTCCCTCTGTCTACGCTTCTTGCCCTCTAAGGAAGCTAACGGAACATCCGTGAACGGACCAACCCAAGCAGACCTATGGAGCACAGGTTCACTAGGAGAAGTCAGGACGAATATGGATGATAGGTTAAGGAATCAAGAACCTCTGGAGATCATGCGGCTCAGGAATCACCGGATCATCATCACCTGACTCCCCTCTAGGAGGGAAGGTGGACTTCCTTTCCAACTCGGCCAACTGATCTTCAAGACGAAGTATTCTTCCAGACAAGACACGATTATCTGCCATAGCCCGGTAGAAGTGACTTTCCACTTTGTTGATCTGGAATACAACAGGGAACAATCAGTCACAAGGAGAATCACAGTCAGAAGCATACGGACCATCGCTTGTTGACTCTCAAGCAAACTCCACAGACGTTCCCCCACCACAGCCGTATACCGGACTATAGAACAAATGGCGATATCTTCGGAAGAAGAGAGATCGACGAGTCCCCTCTCAATCAACTCAAGGAGTACATGCTCATCATCGTACATGGTACGACCGCGACGATTCTCGTCTATGTTCCTAAGGGACGAGATACATTGTTGCCACACTTGGTCGTTAAAGGAACCGTACGATTGGAAGACACGATGAGGCATCTCCCAACCCTCTTGCGCTAGAACGGCATCGACAAGCTACAAGAAGGATCAGACAACGACAAATCGTTGACGACCCAACTGACCTCTCTTGGATGGTTGGCGTCGAGTACATTCTGATCTTGGCTTCGTTCTTGCACGAAGCGGGTTATCTTTTGATTGCGAGAAGAGACAAAGACTTTGTTGTGTTGAAGAGACATGGAGAAGAAGAGCAGAGCGTAAGGAACCAAGCAGAGGCAACTTCGGTTTTAAATAGCCTTCACGCTAAGTCCCTTTCGCCTCACAAGTGATGCTCCCTTATCCCGCCACACTTAGTCATCAGCCCGACCATGGGAAAGATTGGTCAGACAACCCACCGCCACTCCGAGAAGATCTGGACCCCACTCAATAGTGCTGAGCAAGCACGATTCTATTTTTACACACGATGGCGCCATCCTTTCACCTTCATCATGTTATATGGCACCATCATGACACACTCTTTGTCATCTGTTTCACCCTAACACCTCACCATTCCTTTTGAGGATAGATTAACAAACCCAGGTCCTTCTAGACCTTGATGACCCCTATCTTTTATATTCATGATGCAACTAACCGCGTCATTGATGACTTCATATTCTAGACCATGACGAGATTAACTTCGTCATTGATGGTTTCCCCATTCATTTCACTCTGGGCCCCTTCCATCACTTACCCCTATCTTTTAGTGTACAAACTAGTTTGGTTCGATCACTTCATCTTTTGTTTCATACCTTTCCTGATCGAGACCAACCCCCTTTGTTTCCTATTCATTTATTAACCCCCACTTTCTATAGGCCCATAAAAATAGGAGACGGAACTCCGCAAGGACCGCGACGGAACTCCGCTGGTCCGTGCGTAGTCACATGGAGAGCATAGCATGGTCTGTGCGCAAAGACCTGCCCTAGAGTTAGAATAGTATAAAGTAGTCCTCTCTAGCCCTTGTAGCTCCCCATCCTAATTATCATCGGATATCCTCTCCCCTCTCGCTAGAGATAGTGAGCGGTATTTAGGCTGAGGGTGCCTTTGTAACATTTTGACAAAGATCCCTTCCTCTCCCACTCTTACGGACTTCTAGAGGTCGACTCTTTCCGAGAGACCTCTCCTACATCAAGTGGCCAGGGCACCCATCGGTAATCCCCTTGGGTCGAATCCCGCGTCGTTCAGACACTATCCGAAGACAGCTTGTACCCTGCCAGTTCCACGTTGGACGAAGAGGAGACTGACACCCGCTGGAGTACTGGGACAAGTAGGTACACAAGACGAGTATCCTTGTGCGAGGCTTTGCAAACCTCGTTAGTACCGGTGAGCGATTGGGCTAGAGTGGCCTGACAGTCGTGTCCCTGAGGAGCCAAGGGCCTGGCATGTGAGTATGGAGTGCGAGTTTATATTGAGAATGCTGGTGCGTACCGCTTCTGATATTGTTGCTTTCCCCTCGAGACATCCTGTTGGACCGTGTCAGCACACCCTGGACCTCAGGTTGTGGGGTCTGCAGGTCTCAACCAAGACTTTGTCACACCCGTTGGGCCCTCGTTGATGCCAGAGGTCGAGAACGGGGTTCAGATGCAACATTTCTACTGCAGGGCTGGAGTAGCAGTCGGTTTCCAATCGCTGCACAGTTGAAGGCAAAAAGAACACATACCAAAGCCTGCTGTGGTCCAGGATTAACGTTGTAGGGTGCGAGGCGAGCAAGCCGCTGGCTGCGGCGGCGGGAGGTCTCTGTGGGGGGCATGAGAGAGGCTTGAAAAGAAAGGGACAAAGATGTGTTGTTCCTCACCTCCTTAAGAGACATAGTGGTACACTGAGTCACCGGGGCAGGAGTCGTTGCCATTGGACGACTTTTCTTACACAGGCGTGTTCAGGGAGACACCCTGTAGGTGAGGTTTACCGGTGATCGACGTGTCCACCGAGGGGGGAAAATTGTGCCAAGCTCCTCGAACGCAACCCAGCGCACGTCCAGTGTGGTCAGAAGCAATTCACCCCCCAGGATTCGCATGGAATTCACGTCCTACGCACCTTTGACTACAGATACAGGGGCTCAACCCATTAGTATCACGCGCTGCGCGTCTTGTTCAACGATAGGTCACGTGACCGGGAATTGACTCGAGTCAGCCTCACACAGGGGGCGAGTGCCACTTTCGGCTCATCCAATGGGACACTCGGCGGCGAGGCATTGGCCAATTATGAGTAGCGACAATGCTCATCTGTCCTTTATGTATATAGATGGACCGCGCGGAAGGAGTAACCGTGAGAAGTTTCGATTCGCGTCTTGCCCGTCGAGCACGTGCCTAGCCACCGATCTTCTTCGTCCACCGCGACCGGGTTTGGCTCTGAACTCCATGCTTCTACCTTTGTCTAATACACCCACCTTGTGAAGCATCATGGATGTAGCTGTCAATGGGACTGCTCCGATGTTGCTCCCGCCAGGGCAGCCCCCACACGAGCCTCAAGTCAACGGATTCCACCATGACTTAACAATAGAACGACTAGAACAAGAACTTCCTATGGTTTTTGACGGCCAGATACCCCTCGGCGACCTCGTATCCAGAGTTGTACAATCCATCTACGCCGAACTCGTCGAACACGCGGATACGTGAGCCTCTGGAAAGGATTACGAGTCCTCATGTACTGATGTCACTACGGTGTCACAGGTTACCTGGCACATCCTCCGATCAAGCACGGAAGAGGATCCTTGCAGACTGGGTGGTCAAGACGAAGAAGCAGGTCGTCAAACTCTACGCCATTGTGAAGTGGTCGAGAGATGCCGACGTTGTCCAGAAGGCGATGGTACGTCGGGTTTCAGTACTCGATCTGCACTCTTGAAATAAATTCTATTGGGTACAAGAACATTACGGCTTTTTTAATGGATCAAAATCGACAATTTCAAGACGCTGTTTATGGACTAAATTACGCAAAGGAAAGCCTTGACCCCGCAAGGTTAGAAATGTCTGGAAATTGAAGGCACCGCCGTTATTGATCTACCTAGGCTTCGAAATCACGACCTCCTCACGTCTCTGGATGTTCTGACGACTGGTACATATCGCCGACTGCCGAGCGCCATCAAGGTTGGTCCGTGTTGCACTCCCACCACGCCCCATCCGTTCGCTAAGCGGTGGCGCGTATCTGTAGCAACTCATTATCCCACCAACACCTCTGACGGACGAACAAGTTGAGAAGGTTCTCGCCGATTTGGAACACGCGATCCGTTACCGTCTACGGATGGATGAGATTATTCCTGTGGAGATGGTTTCTTACACCGTTCACGATGGACGTGTGTTCTTTACCGCCCCAAAGTTATTCGAAGCATCTCTGTTCCTCGGAGGGTCACAGCGAGATGATGGGTGGTTCTTTGCCAACGTCCGGTTCCTGTTCACGATCGGGGGTGACTTGACTGGGATCCAAGGTACGTTTCCTTTACCTTGTTCACTTTCAAGTTCTCATTTGCGTGTAGATTTCCCTCGCCAGCCAACGGGCATGCTGAATCGACATATCACGGACGAAGCTAATGCCCGGCTACGTTATTACATCCCTGACTCACCAGAATTCCAACCTCCACCGGAAGCTCCCCAAAAACCCCAGCTCCTAGCAAACACCGTTGACGCACCACTAGTACGGGTGTTCAACTTTCTCCGTGGGCTTCACTTCGTATTTCTGCCGAGCTAGCCCTAATAATTTCCTTAGAGTTTATGTCTCTTGCATACCAACTAGAAATCCTTTGTTATCAGGCCGAGAGGATGCGAACCCTCGGATGGGCAGAGTACTTGGCTGTAGAAGTGACACCCACGCGGAAATCTTTTAAGGTTTCATACTGGATGTACGCCATGCTCAGCCTTTCCCTGACTCAAACCCTCTGATCTGTATCTCAGTCGGAAGCAACCACCGACAATGCCTGGAAGACCCCCACCACGGACAAAACTCCCCCCACAAGGCGGGACCCTCACCGTGTCTATTGTCGAAGCGAAGGATCCGTCAAAACCCGGCTCACGGCCACTGGGGGGGTTGATCGGGGGTCCGGCGAGGTGCGCGAATGCGAGAGTTTTAGCTGAGATACAAGAAAAGTCAAAACTCCAACCTGGGCATCGGCCATCAGACGATGTCGAATCGTTGAAGTTAGAGGTCAAGTGGGATCCTTCGCCTAGTGCGTTGGGGGTTATGCTCACCGCTGAGGAGAGCAAACTGCCGGTCGAACTTGCAACTATTGTATGTGGACTTGCCTCTTTCGTTGTTGGTTGATGATAGTGACCCAGCGTCGTGCGTTTAGGACGCAGACAGCCTTGACCTGGAAGGGTTATTACGGAAGGTGTTGGACCGGCACGCATACGCGATCTTGCAATCACTACAATCACAGCTTAAGCGAAGCCCAACCTCATCATTCGGAGAGGCTCAACTAGATCGTGAAGGTATGCAATTGACGTGGGTCCCACAACTGAGACTAACACCTCACTTTCCTAGCCGGAGTGCCTGGCCTGCGCATTAACCTTTGTGCTGATGAGGTTGTCGTTGTGAGCATCGACCCTAGAACTGGAAGGTTGAACCTGAGGGATACGGGAAACCTCGCCACTGCTAAACGTGGCCCACGGTTCCTTAAGGTCTCCGACCAGTTGAATGAGAACCCGGGAATGCTGTTCAACGCATTGCATGGGCTGAGGCTGACACTAATCACCGAGTTGGTTGAGCACAAGGCCAACTACCTTGGACTCCAGTTCTATCGGACTCGGAACTTTTCTCGAGAAGGTTAGTTCACCTCTGAAATTCCCTTTGACTGAGGCTGAAGATTGACGCAGAACTGGCTAAGCTTGGACCCGCCGCCAGGGGGACGGTGTACATCCAGCTTTTGAGCTTCCCAAGTCACTACCTCGTTCTCGTAATCACGGATGACGACTTCCGATATGCCCTCATTCACGTGGCGGTTCTATTGGATTCGCCACTCACCGCACTGGTAATGGAAGACATTGGTTGGTTGAACGTAAAACGCATCAGAGGGGAGTCAGAGTATACGATCACCGAAGAAACCTCTGTTCTCTATTCTGTCCCCCCTCTTCCTCGGAAGAAAGGAGACCAGGGTAGCTGCCAGGAAAGGCGTGGCGGAAAGTGGGTACAAGAGGAATGTCTGGGTGGGATCCCCTGACTAACTTTTATCAAAGCTTCTCGCTCGATAACCAGTTGCTTCGTGAACTATATGCGTACTGCTGGTAAGTTTACATTACCATGTGCCTGGGCAATCGGTGACCTGGCCCTGTCTATCCGTAGTGCACGAGTCGCATATGCTAAGGTGGAACGGCAATTCAAGCTTCGAGGAATACCGTTCATGAACGTAACCCCCACAAGTCCCGGTACTCCTGCTCACTTACAATCATGTCTCGCTCGTTCCATCCCGGCGCTTTGTGTCCAATCCTCTGACATTCTCTCGGGGGCTCCCGCGGCGGAAGCCGCTATGCCGAACATCCGGGTCATCCCTCTAAACTGGTGGTCCGAGAAGAAGGTTCAGGTGGTTACCTGTGTGAAACTCAAATACGTTCAACAGCCAATAGGGAAGAAAGCTCGGACGAGCAACATCATTCGACCGTCGAAGGCAATCATATACGACACAGCCGAGGCGGTGGTTTCGTTCCTTTCCGAAGATGTAGATAAGTGTGTGGATGAGTTTTTGGAGGAGTGGGCGAACGTGTCGAAGATGGTTGTCATCGCTCGTGAAGGTAAGCAGCCATGCCCATGCGATGATAAGGCTGCTAAACGTTTGGCATGCAGTTGCTCGAATGGCGAAAGTGAGGAATTGGCATGATGTAAGATTGCTATCGTTCGACCTCCAGACTGTGGAATTCGCGTATGCAGCGGTATGCCCCTCCCATGACTTCTGGGATTCTAGGATTACTGATGAATTGTCCCAGTCCTACTCTGTGTCTATAACATCAATCGACCAGCTTTCAGCCACTGGAGGCTCGTATAGCCTACGTTTCTCACGCGATGGTCATGGAGGAGATAACCCCCACGAAGACGCAGAACCTTTCTTCCGTAATCTCCTACGTGCTGGAAAATTGCTCCCTTCTCTCAACCGCGTTGTCTCGGTCCTTCGGGACACATTGCCTATAGTTGCCCTGCTTGAGACCTTTAGATCCGAAGCTGTGGCAAGAGGAAGCTTTTTGGATTCGTTCCCCAAGGCTGCGGGGTGGTACCGGTTGTTGTATGGTGATTCCAGGTGAAGTTCTTGTTTGAGGTCCTGCTGTGCTTTTTGTTTAGTTGACCCTACGTGGACCTAGACACGCCCTCGATTTCCGGTTGATGACTGAACAGAGGATTGCCATTCTAGACGCCTCGTATTCCATCTTTGCTGACGTCCCCGTGTCAAAACTAAAAACCCCTTCCAACGGCCCCAATAACAACGCCAACGGAAATAACAACAAAAATTCGAACTCCGGGTCGAGCTCGAGCTCGAATTCAAATCCAAACTCAGTGGATAATTTGGTGATGCTTCAGCAGATACCCGACTTCAAAAAGGTGGTCTCAGAGATCGTCGCAGGGGAGTCCGGGAACAGTGTTTTCAGCATCGACGTCGGATTGATATGTGGTGTCGATGCTGTGAAGAGGGTGGGCAAGGCTTTACATGACAGGTTGGTGGTCGAGCCTACAAAACCCTCCGCCACGGGCGAAAATTCTGCTTCAAGTTAGACCCCCACTGTCAGGTTTCTCGTTAAGGCTTGATATTACGGGGACTAGACTGGACCTTACGCACTTTTGTACATACATTTCTTTTCTCTCGGTCGCAGGGTTCCTCCTTCTGCTTCTCCTTGGTGGGTGGGTGGACAGATGTTGCGATCCGAGGAAGAGGGTCCTTCACCGTGTTGTAATCTATACGTACAATATAGTAATAGTATTTAGATACCCTGGCCTGCACCTCAACGGAGCTTTACTATTAGAGGACTGTGGCTCCCGTCCCTTTTGTAAAGAAGGTGGCAGAGAAGTCCGTGAGACGGTACTGGAATGTCTTGTCGGGTTCGATCGTCGCAAGAGACTTGTCGTGGAGAGGGCCTAGGTGAATGCATATCTAGGGTTGTGGTTCAATCTTTCCGTGACGGCGGTAAACGGCCGACTCCTCACCTCTCCGCTGACGGCACCACTTTTCCCACTTGAGAGGGGTCGAACTTCAACCCGGTACGCCGCAAGTTGTTGCAGGAGAGAGAAGGTACTGTCGATCATTTCGCGGTCGAGGAGGTGGTACCTGAATAGAAGCGAGGCGGAAGACTGGGGGTTACTGCGTCAAGATGGTTCCAAGAAGCAGAAGTCACTTGTGGAGTACCTTTCTACACAGAGAGCTGAGCGCTCGGCATAGACGGCTAACCTCGGTAGCATTGAAACCTAGCCACTCCAGAGTAGATATCCCGTCAAATACAACGAGAAAATGAGGAATGATAGCGGAAGGATCGCTGACGGATGTTTGTACGAGGTCGAGGAGGGGACGAAGAGTGTCTGCCCCTGGTTGAACGTGAGATAAGATATCCAGGAATTTCAGCGATCCGGATGCAATCAATTGATCCACATTCAGAGCCTACTTCACCTTGAGGTTAGAACGAAATTCCATCATCTCCACTGGTGAAAAAAAAATCGTACCGACTTGGAGGCAATTGCCTTCCACCGCGGAACGTCATTGAACGTAGACAAAATTATGCAACGATTCTGCTTGTTTTCCTTGAGATGCGTCGTTACTGTACGAAAGACGAGGAAATCCGCGGGAGCCTGCAACTGGTCCGTTACGACCACCGGCTTCCTGACCGCCAGAAGGTCTGCCGTGGGATACATCGAGTTCAAGCAGACCGACGGGTTTCGGGATAGTCCAGTTCGGCAATTGCCGAACGACTCGTCATGACTGGTCGATAAACTTTTTTGATCTCGAACCTATCCACCTTCAAAAACTAAAAGCGCCCCACCAAAGATTCGCGATGGTATCCCGTTTCTTCAGACAAGCTGGCGACTCTGATTCTGATACCGAGTCCTCCGACGAGGAGTCTCTCACGAGCGGTGACGAGGCTTCGAAACCTGCCGCTCCAGCGAAACCTAAATCTCGTTTCCTCCACTCTGGAGGTTCTTCTGATTCTGAATCATCACCGTCTGAGGAGGAGACCGAAGATTCCGAAGATGAACAGAAACCGGCGGCCGCTGGCCAGAAGGTCTCGAGGTTCTTGGCTACTGGTTCCGACGATGAGGACAGCGATGAAGAGGTGAAGCGAGTCGTCAAGAGTGCCAAGGATAAGAGGTTAGAGGAAATGGAGGCCACTGGAAACTCGATGAACAATGCTCTCAAGATCAACGACTGGACCGCGATTTCCACAGGTCAGCTTGTTCCATTGGTTCCCAGCTTCGGGGCAGAGGAATAAACAAACTTCAGAGTTCGATAAACTCTTACGTATGGTCCAGAGACAGCAGAACGTTGGGGAACCCATCCCTCCATTCTTCATACACACGATCGTCGACCTTGAAACCTCTGTGAACGACGCTCAGTCAAAGGACGCGAAGAAGAAAATGAACGCGACAAATGCTCGAGCGTTAACCGCGATGAAGCAGAAGATCAAGAAGACTCTGAAAGACTTCGAGAAGGAGGTCAAACGGTATCAAGCAGTAAGTTGTACAACAGATATGAAAACCGAGCCCTTGTCTCGACCTCATGCATCGCATTAGGACCCTGAAGCTTTCGAACGCGAATATACCGCAGCAGTTACCCCAGAGGTTACGACAAAGGCCACAAAGACTCGTAAAATAGAAGACGCCGCCGATCAAGATGATGATACGTTCCAGACTGTGGGCAAGGGCGGAAGGGTTCTACAATTCACCTCTGAAAATGTCTTCAAGGAACTACAACACGTCCAAGAGGCCCGGGGAAAGAAGGTGGTTGTGAAATCAAATGTTTATTTTCCTGTTGCTGACGGCAGACACCTAGAACACTGATAGGAGCGAGCAAATCCGCATCCTTGAAAAATTGCTCGAGGTCGCCGCGACAAAATATCAACGGATCCGGGTTCTTTTGGCGCTTGTATCCGCTCGATTTGACTACAATGCCTCTGTAACGACGCATATGCCCACCGACCTTTGGACTGCCGCTCAGAAGGAGGTCGACCAGTTGATCGACATCGTGGCCACAGATAACCATTACACCGTGGAGGAAGTCACGCTCGATTACGACGAACTCGCCGAGAGAACACCGGACGAGGAGGGTGGTGGTATTGTGCGAATCCGCGGTAGTATCATCAGTTTTGTGGACCGACTTGACGACGAATTCACAAAGAGTCTGCAAAACATCGACCCGCACGGCACAGAGTACGTTGAACGGCTCAAGGATGAGAAGTACCTGTACACGACAATTACTCGGGCTCAGGCGTACTACGGGGAGTCCAAGACCCAGGGTGACTCGCTCACGCGAGTGATAATGCGACGGTTGGAGCATATCTATTCGAAGGTTTGTGGTCCAAATCCTTGATTACGCAACACAAAAATGGCCGACATATTCCATAGCCCGACGCTGTTGTCAACGCTCTGGAAGCCTCTGCATCGAATACAGATGTTAGGGCTGCCGCATCTAAACTCGGATCGACATCATTGTTGATCCACTCATTATGCGTTCACCTCTACAAATCTGGAAACTCCCTGCTCCGTACTCGGGCGGTCCTCTGTCACATTTACCACTACGCTCTTCATAACGACTTCCACACCTCGCGTGACATGTTGCTCATGTCCCACCTTCAAGAATCGATCCACTCCGCCGATGTTGCTACCCAGATCCTGTACAATCGCACTATCGTTCAACTTGGCCTGTGCGCGTTCAGGTGCGGCTTGATCAAAGAAGCCCAGACTACCCTCCAAGAAATCTTCGCCACTCAGCGTGTGAAGGAATTGCTCGCTCAGGGTGTCCACCAGCAAAGGTTCCAGGCTCTCACCCCGGAACAAGAGAAGGCCGAGCGACAACGCCAGCTTCCGTTCCACATGCACATCAACACTGAACTTCTCGAGGCTGCGTTTCTGGTCTCAAGCATGTTGGTTGAGATCCCTTTGCTCGCTAGCATCGATTCGGAGGAACAGAAGCGCAAGGCGATTTCGAAACCGTTCAGGAGGTTGTTGGATTTTGCCGATAGGCAGATTTTCACCGGTCCTCCAGAAAGCACCAGGGATCATATCATGCAAGCGAGCAAGGCGTTGCAGAATGGGGACTGGCAACAATGCAGGGACCTGGTTCAAAGTATCAAGATATGGAGTTTGATGCCTGAGGCTGCTACCGTCAAGGAGATGCTGGCCGAGTGAGTGCATTTCAGTTCCTTTGTCCATGGGGGTATTAATCTATGTTTGGTAGGCGCATTCAAGAAGAAGGACTGAGAACGTATCTCTTCACATATGCCCCATATTACAGCTCGCTTTCGCTCGCACTACTCTCACAAACCTTCCACCTGGAGGTTCGGACCGTTACGTCGATCATCTCGCGGATGATCTGGAATGAGGAGTTGTCCGCGTCGTTGGATCAATCGGCTGGAGTGGTCGTATTCCATAGGGTTGAGTTGACGAGGACGCAACAGCTGGCACAAGTGCTGGCAGATAAGGTCAACGCGTTGGTGGAGCAGAACGAAAAGACCTTGGATAGCAAGCTCGGTGGGTCTGCTGGCTGGGGAGACCGTGGTGACGGCGGCAAAGGTGATAAGAGGGAACAGGTGCAGGAGAGAAGAGGAAGGACTGGTGCTAGGGGCGGCACTTCTAGGGGTAAGTGTATCGTAGCCTCCGACCGCCCTTTACTGAACGGAATCCAGGTCGCGGTCGCGGTGGCAGATTCCAACAGGGACTAGGCAATCAAATGAACGAAGTGAAAGTACGATGATCGCATATTCTACACCCTTTGTCGTTCTCTTCTGTCCCGCTCGTTAGTATCGTTCTTCTCGATCGCTTTTCACATTTCTTTGCTCTGTCGTGTGTATGTTGTTTTTCTTAGTAATATGTACGTACACGGAAAAAGTGCAACAAAAGCATGCAACGACAAGGAATTCTGTTCCCTTCATGATACACGCGGTGTCCTTTATGTTTTTTTTGGACAGGGAGAATGGCGGAGGTGCGTATTGTAAGTCATGTACGGTCACCGCCTGATGCCCCTCGGGGCAGGCATACCACGACCACGTCGGGCATTGGCTAGAAGAGGAGAGAAAATGGTGCTTAGGGGCGAAGAACATGAGGAAAGTCTAAACGATGGCGGACCTCGCATGATCGTGGCACGTCCACGAGCTGTACCAATACCCCTGCCCCTCATCGCGTTCACTCCCGTTCGTTTGAACCTATGCAAGCGCAGATTGTAGTCAATACGAGCAAAATCAGGGTGGCAGGCGGGTGGAAGACATCAAGAAGCTCACATCGGCGCATTCTGTAACATATCCGGGACGATGAAAAACCGGACCATGCTGCCTCTGATATAGACCTGGTCCAACTGAGATACGCGACCATCGCGGCCGGTGACGGTGATGTCTCTCAGGGCGATGTTGAGGTTATCCTCGGCTGTTTTTTTGCGGTTTGGAATGGATCGTATGAGATATGGGGTTTTGATCAGTCACTTTTGTTTGCTGAGGGCGTTACGTGCGTACCTTCTGCGAGCTTCCCTCGGTAGAGCTGACCAGTTTTGAGCTCTACCGTGATGACATGGCCGAGGGATTCGTGAAGGAGCTTTACTGGGACTCCTAATCCGCTCATGGTGGTGTGTCTTGGAATTGGGATTTGAATAAGCGCGTGAGTGACTTGTGTTTGGCGGAAGTTTTGATGGGACTACACGGGGATTACAACGCATTTGTAGTTGGACTACATTTTTGTTGTAGTCTTTTCTTATGGGGATAAGCTTCGATCAGACTCGAAGCCAAGCAACAGGGAAGATCTCGCTCAGACTGTTCTCTTTGGGTTCTTGTGTCAGTCCACAATGATACCCAGAACATCATCCAACTCTAACCTTTCAGACCTGAACCCCCAGCCTTCCGGTCCTCTCAGTGGCCCATCAGACACGACCTGGCGTCGTCGGAGGCTTTTGAGCATTGGTGGCGACCAATCTGGGGACAACAACTCGAACGCGGACGAGCGCGCTCCCTTTGCCCGCTATAACTCCCTCCCTCACAATAACTCCTATGGCACCCTTTCTCCCCAAATCGGTGGTTCTCCAACCCGTTCGACATTCAGATCTATCCGTCGCTTCCCTTCAATCGGTATCCGCATACCTGGCGCATTGACCGGTCCGTCAAGCCCACAGATATCCCCCACAGCTTCCACATTTCGCAGGTCGTACTTCACTAACCAAAGACCCATCTCTGCCTATGACGCTCCCTTGTTGGAACCTCAGGGTGCCGCTCCCGACGCCGTTCCTGACGTCAGGACGAACGGAATTCGAGTTTGGTATTCGTCCTACTCGTCTGTCGACTGGCTACATGACGCAATTAAGGATTCCGTCCGAAGGTTTCGCCTACGGAAGCGCGGATCCCTTCGCGGGAGGCTGCGCAACAGAGTCGATAGGAGCGTTGGGTGGATCATCGTGACCATCGTTGGATTCCTGTCCGCGGTTGTGGCCTTCATGATCGTGCGGAGTGAACAATGGTTATTTGGCTTCAAGGAAGGGTATTGCACAACTGGGTGGTGGAAGGCCGAAAGGTTCTGCTGTCCGGGCTTTGACGATACCCTGATCGTTACGCCGTACTTCGCTGCGAATTCGCAATCGGAGGTATGTAAGCATTGGCGCACATGGGCCGATGTGTTTGCGAAGGGTGGCAACTCCGAGCTGGGAGTTGATCTCTTGACGTATCTGATGTATGCTGGGATTGCCGTGAGTGCAAATACATCCTGGCTTGCGTGACCCGCTCATTAACTTCCCACTCCATCCTCAGCTCACTTGGGCCATTGTCTCCTCTCTGTTGACCATTCATTTGACCGCATCCAACTCTTTCGCGACTCGCAAGGACTCCGGTGTTCTCGGTCCATCGTTTGCTGATGAAGGCGAAGTCAAAGGCCCGAATACAGTTCAACCCCCTCACAAACGCAGGGTCATGTACTATGTACGGGCTAACGACCAATCAACCACCCTACATCTTTGCTAAATCCCACGTAGGCTGCTGGAAGCGGTATCCCGGAGATCAAGACAATCCTCTCGGGTTTCGTTATTCATGGATATCTCGGTGGTCGAACTCTGTTCACTAAAGCTGTGGGTCTCGCACTATCTGTTGCTTCTGGATTGTCGCTAGGTGAGCGCACAGGCTCCCCGCTGTGGTGAGAGTTGCTGATATTCGTTTCTAGGCAAGGAGGGCCCGTTCGTCCACATTGCCAGCTGCATTGGGAATATCGTTAGTCGTTTCTTTGTCAAGTATGAGACAAATGAAGGTTCGCTCTTCCAGACTCGCTGCTTTATCTCTTATCCAGGTGGGGTGTGGCCTAATCATTGGTATTCAGGCAAAAGACGCGAGATCCTGAGTGCCGCTTCCGCCGCTGGCGTCGCAGTTGCATTCGGTGCACCTATAGGTGGTGTCTTATTCAGTTTGGAGGAAGTGTCATATTTCTTTCCCCCAAAGGTCATGTGGAGAAGGTCTGTGACTGGGAACAGCTGATTCTACTATATCTGACTGGGCGAACAGTTTCTTCTGTGCGATGATCGCCGCCATAACCTTGAGGTTCCTTGATCCATTTGGCACCGGAAAGTTGGTCTTATTCCAGGTCACATACGATAAAGTATGCACTTCTGCTCGCGTTCGTTGTACCCTCGTGTACTCATCCTCTCTCAGGACTGGCATGCACAAGAACTGCTGTTTTTCTTGGTTCTTGGGGTCTTTGGTGTAAGATTTGTCGAGCTTGTGTGCGATACCGGTATCCGAGTCTGAGACTTCTTCACAGGGTGTATATGGCGCTTGGTTCTCCAAACTCAACTACCGCTGGAGCAAGAACGTTCGCAACAAAACTTGGCTCAAAACCCACCCGGTCGCGGAAGTTATCCTGGTAGATTCCGCCCATCCTTGACCAGTGGCTATATCTCATTCTTCCGTTTAGGTCACAGCGATCACCACCATGTTCGCTTTCATAAACCCTTATACCAAAATTGGTGGCACAGAACTCGTGTACAAACTTTTCGAAGAGTGCAAACCTGGTAACCATTCCGGCCTTTGTATCCTTGATCCCACCACGCAAGCTGTACCTGTCATCAACGCCCTACTTGTTGCGCTTGTCGTCAAGGGCGTACTAACTGTTATTACCTTCGGTATCAAAGTTCCAGCAGGCATCTTCATTCCAACCTTGGGAGTCGGCGCGTGTGCGGGAAGGATCATGGGTATCCTCGTTCAATGGATGCAGGCAAAGTCGACCCCCGATTCGGGCTACTTCACATTCTGTCGTGGTGACTTGGACTGTGTGGTGCCAGGGCTATACGCTATGGTTGGTGCCGCGGCTACTTTGTCTGGTGTCACTGTAAGCGCCGCTCTCCAGTTGCGTGCCTATCTGAATTTGAACATGCATTTGTTGGCAGAGAACGACAGTCTCTTTGGCTGTCATCATGTTTGAGTTGACCGATACCCTGACTTACGCCGTCCCTGTCATGTTGTCTGTGCTTGTCGCTAAGACTGTCGCTGATGCATTGGAGCCGAAGGGAATCTATGACCTTGTCATCGAGTAGGTTGTTCAACCTACGTCGCGGCATTGATCACTCATCTTCCTTGTTTGCCCAGTTTGAACCAACTCCCATACCTCGATTGCAAGCACGTATATCTTTGGGGTGATAATACTGTCTCTGATGTGGTATGCCTCTCTTTACTTCCTCCCACCTTTCTGCTAGGAACGAACCATTGGTTGACCCCTCACGTTGTCTCCAGACCGATCGCGACGCTGATACCATCCGACTCGACGAAGACAACACCGTCAAGTCGCTTCGAGACCAGCTTTTGAGCCTCGTATCCGTTGAAGAAGACGGGGGATTCCCGATCCTTAGGCAAACAGAGGGTGGTCTACGGATGCTCGGGTATATCGGAGCTAACGAACTTGAGCACGCCTTGAGCATTGTCGCGGACGAAGCCGACGCCATTGTGGCTTTCCATACTACTTCCGCGTACGGTCACGATGCCTACGGAACTTCCTCCATCTCTTCGCTCACTGAGGAAGAGGCGGCGAATGGTAGAGTCATAGGGAGTGATCCTTTCGATTTCAGCATTTATATGGACAAGGCACCGTTGACAGTTCAAGATAATTCGCCGTTGGAGCTCGTCCAGGAGTTCTTTGCCAAACTCGGAGCGAGATATGTGGTTGTCACAGATTCAGACGGTCATTGTGAGTTCTCTTATTTCCTTCCCCTCCCGTTCTGCTATCCCGGGATGTTGAATTTCTTTTCGCGTGGGTAGACGAGGGTGTTATCGATAAGAAGGGTTGGCTGGCGTTCATTCGCACTCTTGGAGAGAAACATTGAGAGCGACAACTTTTTGTCTTGACCGAGCCGCACCCTCGGCCTCTAACGGAGGGAGGCCATCCATTCATCGATTCCTTGCCCACCCACATTTACCCAACGCTTTTTTACCAACTTATACCCTCATCCAACAAACTATCCTCCTGCCCTTCTTGTATCTCTCGGACTCTCTCCTGCCCCCCGCTGTTTCCCACTTTCGGTTCTCACCCCCTTTTCTTGCACCTATTCTCTCTTCCCTCCCTCGGTTTCGCGTACCGTCTCATTCTCCCCCCCTCCCACGCATCCGATGGACTGTCCAAGTTTTCTAATCTGATCGGTGTCTCTCGAGTCTACGATCAGTACCATTTTACAACCATGTTCTATCCCACATGCTTGGAAGGCGTTGTAACATTACTCCAATACCACAATGTGATTGATCCTATC
Source organism: Thelephora ganbajun (assembly GCA_014904855.1). Classification (NCBI taxonomy): domain Eukaryota; kingdom Fungi; phylum Basidiomycota; class Agaricomycetes; order Thelephorales; family Thelephoraceae; genus Thelephora; species Thelephora ganbajun. Next base: position 7,233 of record MU118237.1, on the reverse strand, counting down.
CCCTCTTCGGATGATAAATCCTGTGACAGCGCATTGATATTCTTTCCTTCTCGTATCTAATTCTAAAAACGTAGCCAACAATAAGAACGAGCTCTAGCCGGTGCTTCAAGATGTACTGGGAAAGGTAAGTTAAGAGATAAGAAACTAAGGGTGGAGAAGGCGACAGAAGCCCGGGAAAGTTCGAAAAGACGTCTACGGCCCCGATTATAATAAAAGTAAGATCTTTGGGGGAGGGATTGAGTCTCAGGTCCTAGTGGAGGATGTGCCTGACTGACTCGAAGTTGCAGACACGGCTTGAGCAGCGATCGCATTGATAATCAAGGCCAATCCAGACACCTGCGTCGCCTGTAGCAGCCCGATGTTTACATCCAGACTTAACATTGTTCCGTTTGCTGTCGTCCCCTTTAAAATTGCCTGAGGCTGAGGCTGACCTGGGGGCGGGACAGATAGCGATGATACGGGCATAATACCCAGAGCCTGTAAAGCGGGAAGAGATGAAATAGGGAGAGATATCGAGACGGGTTTTGATAGGACGTCCAAGGTCGTGGGCGAAGTCTGAGTCTGGGCAGTCATAGTTTGAGAAGGAGAGGACGCAGTGGTGCCAGCGGCGGAGACGGTGACGGGGGTGGTGATAACAGAGTACTGGAACTGGGTCGTTGAAGGTGCTGCCGTCGAGAATCCAGGATAAACTTGCGTGTAATTTGACTGGTACTGTGCATAAGGATAGGTACAGTGCCGGTACTGGGGAGTGTAGGAATATGTTGTCGAGGTGAGAGGTGGCGTAGGTCTCACAATGGGTTGAACGGTCTGTGGCCGATGTTCTCGATTGTATTTCTCCAGCTCCGCCCGCGCTACGCGGAGTTGGACGTTCAGTGCCGTTGTTTCGTCTCGTTCTGTATCCAGAACCGTATGCGCGAGCACATACGCTTGATCTTCAGGGCAACTACGCTGTATGGGTTTAAGAAAACTCAACCTTGCATAAGGAACCGATGTTCCGTACCTGCGAAGACCGTACTTTCACTTGTTGGAACCGTTGGCGGAGCGAATGAATCCGTCTGTAATACTCAATCGTCAACTTGGTTCCTATGATGTTTGTCAGTGGTCAATGAAGCGGTCTGAGCCAAAGGAACAACTACCTTCAATATCCACCTCATTTTTACTGACCGCACGAGCCTTTCCTTTACCGGACGGATCATAAATGACCTCCTGCAAATCTTTTGCCGGCTGTTGCAAGACATGATACGGCAGTAGCCTCCGTATGACATCCTCGATATCAGCGAACGAAGTGTTGACATCCGGAAACATAACAGAAAGATGATCTGCCGCAAGCAACGATGCAACCCTATCATAACCACAAAGGAGAAGTAATGTCAACCTCCAGTCATTCGATCTGGCAAAAGTGAGAAAATAGAACCTCTCTGAAGCCTTGTTAATTATCCTTTGGTCTACCACAAGCCTCTGTTTTCCTTTCCTCCCACTGCTGACGAGTATTACCCGTGCCCCGGAGCCATTAACAGCCGGATAAGTAGGTGGTTGGCTGACGGAAGTCTGCAGAGCCGAAGTCAACACAGTCGTATAGCCATTGCTGGAGACGGACGGCGTTGATGAAGTCTGGGGTGTATCTAGGCTTTGGGCGACGTGAAAGGACGGCTGGGAGGAGAGAACGTCAATGAAAGCGTTTGCCTTGGACATTTTTTGTCTGCCGCCGTTTACCACACCGATGTCACATTGTGACTGGTCTGTACCATCGCGTCACGCGCTCGTCAAGTGACTTAATCAAGATAAGATAGAAACTTCATTCATTGAGACACAATGGTTACAGTTTCGCAATACGTCTACAGCCACATTCCACAAGGCGAAGTTTAATCGGCAAATTCAACGCGAGTAGCCGCTCCACTTTGTCCGAATGGGACCCACTCGTTATTCTTCAACGGAGTAAGATCGACACCTTTCTCCATCCAATCCTTCTCCAGCTTCAACACCGCATCGAGCCCATCATCGATCGACTTCTTCCACGGAGTCAGCGTAATCCCTAGAACCTCCAGCGCCTTCTTGCTGTCGATGACAGGGCGCTTCTGGTCGGTGGGGCCTATCTTGACCAGACGAGAAGCGAGCTCAGGTCGAGTGGCCGCGATATGGTTAATGGCGTCGGCCCAATCGAACCACTCCCCAGTGAGGAGCAGGCGGTGGTTGCCATTGACTCTGATACCGGCAACAATCGCCGCAGCTACGTCCCGAACATCGACGTGGTGGATCGGTAAAGTGTAGAGTGTTACTTCGGGACCGGCCAAAAAGTTATACACCATGACTGAGGTGCTGAGTTCGGCGGCGTTTCCGGGGGTGATGATGAAGTCTTCTGCAAAGGGACCAATAAAATTCGTTGGACTAACTAAAATCTTTGTCAGGGACACCATCGATGGATGATCGACGAGACTCGGGGCGTACTGGTTGTGAGGTTCAGTTCCGGATGTTCTTCAGCAAATTTCCAGAGGGCTTGCTCTGCCTGCGTCTTCGCGACGGTGTAGACAATAGTCGCATTGCCTATACCCAATGCAAACTCCTCTGTGAGGGGGTTCCAGTCCTTGTCGGACAGAGGCGCCTTGATCACCGGGTTGGTGAAATCCAAAAGGGCACCGACAGTTCCAATGAAGGAGACGTGTTTGATACCAGCGGCGACGGCCTGGCGAACGATGTTGAGAGCTCCCTCCCTAGTAATCTGAGAACCACCAGTGTGAGCGGGAAGATCAGAAAGTAACAAGTGATACTACCAACCTCGAGGATGTCTTTGAGCTCTTCGCGTCCAGGAGCGGGCGATGCAGTGTGGATAACAGCGGAGACTCCCTTGAGTGCATCGGTGAAATCGCCTTTGACAAGGTCCTCGACGACGACGATATCGACTCTATCGCCGTACTTGGCGTACGCCTTCCTCAGCGTGTCGGCCTTTCGCGACCGCGCAACTCTGATAGAGCGTTCAACGTTGCGGTCGACTGGGATGTGGTGAATTTCCTCACCCTCGAACGCGGTAGCCCTCTTTCAAAAGGCGTACCAAAACGTGTGCACCGGTATAGCCGGACACGCCAGTAAGCTGTACGTCGAGGATGAGTGTCCGGGCGCGGTGATATGTGAGTCAAGAACGCGCACCAAAACAAGTTTTGAAGACATTGTTTGTGAGAGTGGTTTTTGGGTTTGAGAATGAAGTTCGGGGTGAAGCTAGTAGTTGAGGGGGTCGCAGGTTATATACCTCACCCCATCCAATCGATGACAACGATATCCCCTGAAGTTGGCTGTATGCACTCCACAATGAAGACAAGTTAGCCCAATTTACCTAAGCTCCACCTGAGCCCGTACCAGGGATTATGCGCAGTTTGTCAGCCACTTATTAATAGAATAGAGATCCAGCTGGGACCGTGTCGTGTAATTTGTAAGGCGCATCAGCTTCGGGAGACCCCCAGAATATTATGGGTCAATCGAGGAAGTCTAGATGGTCTAGAAGCTCACCTCATCTCTCGAATATTACAGGGAGGAAGCCCACAACACACTCTCACTCGGGTTGCATGGGAGGTCAGGCGGATGATCGTGTGGATGAGCGGCCAATGAGATTTCAGGATTACAACGTCCTTATGGAACCGTTGATCCGCAAGCAGATTTTCGTTTGAAATTCGACAAGGCAAGGCGCAACAATAAATGGCATAAATAAGGGGAATATTTACGCTCGGCATAGAGTCCGGGGGAGCATGGCGACGTTCCTGCAGGCCAAAAATTGTCTACAGGAGGCAATTCTACGTGGGAAATTACGATACGTCGACACACAAGTTGCTTACCTCGTTGTCCAGGACCCCGGCATGGTCTGTTACCGTCGGGTTGTGCAGAGTTCGATGAGCTCAAGCTGTCCGAGTCACTTCTTAGTCGCGGTGGACCTTGACCAATAGGGGAGGGGGACGGTCGACGGATTTGTCGCTCAGGGGTGAGTTTCCGCTTTCCGTTCACCCATGTATGCTCCGGCCAATGGGGACGTTCGACGTCGCGGATATGATGAGCAGGCTGCGTGGGCCAATCACGAGTAAGTATACTTCGGAGAGCCTATCGGTTGATAACACGGGAAGCTAAGTAATGTGAAATGAAAAATGAATCAGCTATCCCGCGTTACCGGGCGTCACTCAAATGTTCGCGAAGATCCTACTCATCCCAAGTGGCGCACAGCTTCTTTGCAAGTGGCAGATTCAGCATGGCCGTCGTCAGCGGTGGTGGGACCGTTACAGAGCCTCAATCTTTTCGTCAACGCGGAGTCCGAGGTTGTTTCCCAGGTCTCCCACTCGGAGGGGGTTCCGGAGGCACGAAACCCGTCCTGTTGTCGACGTCGAAGTCATGCCAGGGCAACGAGGATCCGTAGTATCTGTGAGACAGTGGGGTGATGGGCCAAGTGTCACATCGGGTCGCGGGAGCACAGGAACTTCATATTGGGAAAATCCTAGCTGGAACGTAGAGGTTTTTGATCTGATCCGCGGCTCGGAATGCGGATCGTTTTCCTGGTCTGGAGCTCTTTCTCACACTCAAGAAAACGGTGAAAGGTAACGACAGGAACAACTCTGAATCCGCATAGTATCTGGTATACGAACCCAAAGAACGACAGGGGCCTGGCATGGCGAAATACGAGCAAGACGAGAAGGAACGAAACCTGGGCCTTGCTCCTCACCCATCAGCAAACCTGGAACAACCCGATCTAGCCAGGTGAGTTTTTCCGCGTCGGACCAGGTCGATCGGGCCAGATGTGGGTCATCTGGGAAGATCTACGCCCACGGGTGGGTTATCTAGGGATATCTCCCCCCGGTTGGATAACCGCTGCGGTACAGCCTTTTTGGTGCCGGCTATAGGATTTGGTGGGCCGTATAGTCCTACTTGTGGAATAGTCTCTCCAGCGGATGTCGAGTGGTTCTATCTATTTAATTTTCCTTAGAACGTGAGCTCGAAATCTCGAGGCGCCGCCCACGGCCATCGGTTCCAGCAGGTTTCGGACATCGTGACCCAATCGTGACGATTATCCCGTCCCGACTTGGAAAGCCAGCCGCAAGTACTTCCGCCCTCACCGAGAGTTCCGCTTCTTCCACTTCCCTGTCCTTGCCCCCCAGCTGTTTCTCCCCCGGCTCCAACCGTCTCTGCTCCCTCAACGCCTCGTGATTGTCCCCGAAAACGGTTGCACCATTTGGAGTTCAACCACTTGCTCCCTCGTTCTTAGCAACGCTGCCTACTTCGCCGCTCCTTTCTCGAGTTCGACACCTTCATTCCTTCTGTCTCCGTGATCAGTCTTCCGTGGCATGGATCCCAAATGTCTGTGTTCCCTCTCCCCGTTATATCTTCCTTACATTGACACATATTTTGCTTCACAGAACCCGTATCTTCACCTTTTTCAGGAAGATGACAAGTGAGGTCACAGGACCTCGCACCGCGGGAACTTCGAATCAACTATTCTTCGGATGCATCGAACCTATCACCCTGCAACCCTACAACCTCAAGCTTCAAGGCTCTCGTTCCTGCCAACAAATAGGTCGCGCCTATCCCCGCCCTCACTGAATTTACTCCCGGACATGACGCCTGAATTGAAGTGACCAATGACAATCCAGCATCGATGTCCAAATAGGAACCCAGGGTCCCTTTTGGCATCCTGCCTGACAAGGACTTGAAGTGCGAAATCAGGTCCTCCGTAGGCTGGAAGAATGGTGACCGTCTCTTCGGTTCCGACGCATATGACCTTGTAAGCCACCACTACATCTGCCTCCCATGGACTTTTCTTGATTAGTCTTCCATAGGCCACGGAGTTCCCAACGGACTCGTTCAATCTCCTCAAATTCCTCCAAGGCGTCCCTTTCGATTCCGAAGCTGTCTCTTACTATGCCACCCTCTCCGCACCAGATACCGTCAAGTCCTCCCGAAACACCATCTTGCTTCGCCGATCCGATGAATCGGAGTGGGTAGTCGAAGAGCTCATCACCATGCAATTCTCCTATGTCAAGGAACTCGCCGAGTCTGTTGCTAGCAAGAAGGTCAAGGACGTCATCGTGGCCGTCCCTCCCTTCTACACCCAAGCCGAACGGGACTCTGTCATGGATGTGACCAAGATAGCCGGCCTTCGCACCCTGGCCCTCGTCAACGATGGAACGGCCGTGGCGATCAACTATGCGATGACCAGGACCTTCCCCGAACCGGAGATTCACATAATCTACGATGCCGGTGCCTCCGCCATCCGAACCATCCTTGTCGAGTTTTCCACCGTTGAACCGACTGGAAAGGGCAAACCCAAGGCATACACCCAGGTCAACGTCCTCTCTTCTGGCCTCGATCGTAGGTCCGGTGGAGCGGAGTTGGATCATAGATTGCTCAAGTTCCTCATTAAGGATTTCATGAACAAGAACCAGGTTGACATTACAAAGGACAAGCGGGCGATGTCCAAGTTCAGGAAGGAGGCCAACAGGCTCAAAGTTGTTAGCGCCAACGACGATGCTGTTTCTACTGTAGGTGATACCCACGCGATGTCCCTGCAGGCTCAAAACCAAAGCTGTTCAGATCGAAAGGGTATACGAGGGCATCGACTACAGCAGGGAAATCCAGCGGTCTCAATTCAAGGCCACCGCTAACGACCTCAAAGTCCGATTCGTCATTCCCCTTCATACATGCTTGGTCAAGGCCGGCTTGACCTTCGTACGTCTGTAGCCCATCCACTGTCCTTTGTCTGCTCATCTGTTCCTGCAGGAAGATGTGACGTCTGTCATCCTTACAGGTGGAGCCTCCCGAACACCCATGATCCAACGAGCGGTGAAAAACATCGTTGGAGAGAGCAAGGTTGGGTTCGACGTGAATGCCGATGAAGCTGCTGTCCTTGGTGCCGGGCTTTACGGTGCCAGCCTCAGCCCCCAGTTCAAGACCAAAGACATCGAGGTCTCCGACATCTGCATGTATGACATCCAGGTGTCTTATGCCACTGACCCTGAGGAAGGAGGACCCCCAAAACCATCACCTCCACGATCTTCCCTCCTGGCTCCAAGGCAGGAAGCACGAAGACGTTGACCTTCAAGAGGAAGGATGATTTCTCAATAAAGTTATCGCACAAGACGATCCCGTTCGTGTGCGTGCTTATGATTGGAGCTGTTGCCTCCTTGCTAACGGGATTTTTCATCCAGCAATCATTCCCAAGGAATTTTCGAGGCAAAAATCGGTGGTGTCGCTGAAGCGATTGCTAAC
>MU118236.1:16668-26867 GCA_014904855.1 Thelephora ganbajun | reverse complement strand
GCAGCAGTCCCGTTTGTCCATGTCGGCCTTGATTCCAGATTTGACCGTTTCCTTCCTGGACAGAGTCAATCGTCGCACGGAGAGTCGGAAGTTCCTCGTGAACGCACTGTACTTTCACGAGAAGTTGGCCGGAGGCACTCGAGCCCTTGTTGGGTTTGGTGGATCGTTGGGACTCGAGGTGAGCCTGTAGCTTCTCGGGGTCCTGGGGAGGAGTGGTCTGTCTGTCGTGGGTGGACATATGGGAACTGTTTGGAGGCGTGCTTACCTCGTATCCGGGTTTTATGCGGGTCGAGCAGACGACGGTGGTGAACGCGTGCGGAAGCGTGGCGATCAACCTGAAATGGGGTCCAAGCGATCGGCGGCGGACGCGATCCGGTGTTCCGGAGCTGATCGCCGTTCATTTCATGGTTGACGGGTTCCGACGCGCCTTCCTGGACCCAGGGCCGGGTTATCTCATCGCTGATTATCGCTGCCAGGCGTGTACCACGCTCACTGAAGAACATCGTTCGCAGTCTTTAGCGGAACGACCTGAAAATCGCGACCAGCGGAGTTCATCGTACTGGGCACTTGACCAACTTCGGTACGTCCTCATCTGATTTGCACCACTACGTATTATCGACACCGTGTATTGCTCAGCCCCCCCCCCGAAATCTTCTCTCTGGGTGTACCTCTGAATATGTCTCGGATGTTTTGGAAAAGACAGGTACAGACCCTCGTTCTGAGGGTACTGATCCGTCTCACGAGAAGCCGTACTGTAGCCTGTCCTCGGAATCTGTGTACACGATGAATCGCCGCCATCGCCACCCGCGCTTTCCATGTTCGAGACCTGCAGATCAAACCTTATGTCCACGCCCTCCGTGGATTGCATATCTCCCCCGATGTAGAATTGTGTAACGATCTATTACGACCCCCTTGGATCGTGGATGTCTGTATGGGAGGGAAATTATCATGGGGACTCGGTATGCATCCAGGCAATTCGGACAAGGAATGAAGCCCACGCGAAGAAAATCAAAAGCGTACACGATGTTTTTATTTGATCAGACTTAAACTCGCCGGGTTTCGCATCAGATATTTTGGCACAAAGTCGAAGGGTACAAGCACTTTCCCCATCCAAATGTACTCCCCGTTTTTCAGGTTTCGGAGGCACTGTTCCCCCTTTTTACCATGTGTCCATGGATGCCAGATGGGAGCATCGCAGTACACCCAGAAGAACCCTAGTGCCAATTGGCTGATGCTGGTACGCACCCGTTAAGATCGATGGGTGCAACTCACTGAGGCTCTCGGCCACGATAGTTTACGGTGTCTCCAAGGCAACATCTTGATTACTCTAGATGGTCGGGCCTGCCTCGGAGGCTGGTATTTCAGGCGGATTCAGCGATCTATCATTTACAAGGCTTAAGCTGGGAACTGCCCGTTACATGACCCCAGAACGGCTTGACTCGATCAACAGTGCACCTTTAAAACAGAGTGACGTTTACTCTTTTGCGATGACTTCCTTTATGGTATGTTCTCGCTCTGTCGTGAACCAGGCCAAAAGCTGATACATCACCCTGTCACTATCAGGTCCTCACAGGGGTGTCGCCGTATCCACATGATGGCGTCCGCGATCATGGCTTGTTCCCTCGTAGTCCGTATTAAATCTGGTGAGCGGCCCTCCCGTCCAACCAATCCAGATAGCACTCGATGGCTTCGTGTGTATGTACTTACTATCTATGCTTAAGTGCCTCGTGATCTAGAAGCGATGACTTACAGATACGCATATGGAGAACTACGGGCGAGAATAGGGTCATCGATATATACCGTTTGATTCCACCATCACGAGTCAGAACCTCTCATATACCAGAACGCCGTAGCCTCATTCAAGGAGGAAAGAATTTCCTCTGCTTTGGGCCGTTCATCGCGATTTCTCCGCCAGCACCGGTCAACGGTCTTCCACAATTCGTTGCTGAATCCTAGGCGTGCCGCCCCCTCCGGTTTCTCTGGCCGGTCCCCGTTGAGGATCGCTTCCACCACCATACTATCTGTTTCGATTTCGATGTATGGGTGATGCCCGCACAAAACCTGGGGTATCGCAGGTAACTATGAGCGAACACGAGTTTATTGACAGGAACACCCACTTCGTAGATGACCATCCCGAGGGCATAGCAATCGGATTGCCTCGTTGGTCTGCCGCCTTCTGATCGCGGTATTCCAAATCGTTCCGGGTCTGAAAGTTCAGGACTCATCCATCGGTAGGTCCCACCAGAAATGAACGGCATCAGCGAGTCATTTGAGAACAACGATGCCTGTGAATTCACGGCGGCAGCGTAAGTCCCATAACCGGTGGTCGTTACGAGGCTCAAGTCGGAGATGCAGGCCCGCCGGTCCTTGGTGACCAGAATGTTCGCCTTCATAGATGAGTGAGAGGCGTGTAGATATCTGTTTTGAGAGAAGCATGTACCCCCTTCAGACCTCCGTGAACAATGTATCGGTCATGCATATACTTCAGGCCATTCGCAACGTCAACCAGCTGCACTGTGGATCAGTCGGGTTCCTGTTGAGACCAAGTGCCAACACATACAAGCGCGGTGCGGTTCGTGGAATGATCCTTCTGAACAAATTCATTGATGTTCCCATTCTCCATCCACTCGGAAACCGTCATAAGCTCGGTTCCGCTCACCGTCACTCCAAGAAGCGGTAAGATATTCGGATGGTGGAGCTGCTTCCAGGTGACTACCTCTCTGCAGAATCTCTACAATGCATTCATCCAGACGAGTGCGACGGTGTAAGTAGTAGGGCGCTCACGCTGCGGATGGCATCCAGGTTTCGAATAGACATGCTGTGAACGGCCTTGACGGCTACCTGATACCCTTTGTATATGCTCTTTGATACAGTACCAAAGCCCCCCGCATAGACTTGCGCGGCATTTTTCGAACAATCTGGGATGCGCACGGACCCCGGGACCATGTGATGTCTGCTGCATGCCTCGCAAAGCTCATTGAATAATTTCACCTGTTCCCGATCCGACATGGTGTTGTTTTCTAGACGCTGCAGCTCGTGTTATCCTTACACTGCGAGGGAGAAATATGTAGAAGACCGCACCTCATCCATTTCATTGATGTCCCACTGGATTTTCAGTTCTGAATTCAGTAGAGATCGGATGCGAGAGGTAATCCATGGAAGGGTTCTTCCACGTTGCCATCGCCCTCTTTCAATATCTGGGACTTTCTGTTTATCACGGGTTTTTGGTGTTTCGAGCATTTGAATTACCTGACTTGACCTTTTGGACCTCCTGGAGACTCAACGCCGAAAACAGGTCGTACATAGCGGGGACTTCCCATCGCTGCTTCTGGTCTTCGCTCCAGCACGCCATAATCATACCCCAAACGCTGTCCTGTAACCATCGAGCGCTATCCGAATTTATTGGACGGGGGGGCCGTTCGCCAGATCGAATAAGGAGCATGAGCGAATAATGGCCACGAACGCCATCATATGGCACCACCCCTGTGAGGACCTGATACAATCGTGGCAACTCTGGTCCAGTTCACAATGGAACAAGAACATACCGTGAAGGAAGTCATCGCAAGGGAGTAAACGTCGCTCTTCTTCGAAGACGAGCTTTTGAGCAAGCTGACCTGTTCCAGGGCCACGTAACGGGCAGTTCCCAGCTTAAACCTCGCGAACGATGGATCACCGAATCCGCCTAAAATACCAAAGTCTCCGAGGCAGGCCCGACCGTCTTGAGTGATCAGGATGTTGCCCTAGGGGTACTAACCATCAACATACGGGCGGGAGCATGGATGATTTCGCTTTGCCTACCGGAGCGATACAGCCGTGTGAAATACCTTGACCATGAAGATACGAAAGGCCGTGGCAGACTTCTGCAAGCTATTGTGGCCATGAACCTCAGTGGGTTATATTCGTCGACCTTAATGGGTGCGTACCAGCATTGGTCGATTGGCATTCGGGTTCTTCTGGGTGTACTGCAAGATGTTCCCATCTGGCATCCATGGACTCATGATGTAAAACGGGAGCAGCGTCTTCGAAACCTGAAGGACGGGGAGTACATTTGGATGGGAAAAGTGCTTGCATCCTTGGACTTCGTGCCAAAAGATCTGACGTGAAGCGCAGTGAGTTTGGGTCTGATCAAATAAAAAAAATCGCGTACTCCTTTGGTTCTCTCCAAGTGGGCTTTATTCCTTGTCCGAATTGCCTTGATGCATACTGGGCCCCCATGATAATCTCCCTTCCAGATATCCACGAATCCAAGGGGCTCGTAATTCGGTGAATCGTTCCGCAATTTCACATAAGGGAAGACAGACAATCCACGGAGGAGGGCGTGGACATGAAGTCTGATCCACAAGTCCTGCATAGAAGAATTACTAGGGTGAAGGAGCCGTACGGCCTAAACCACCAGTGGTTTCAGAAGCTGGGGAAGGTTTAGTGAGGAAAAGAAATACTCGGCAAAATGTATCCGCTAATGCCGTCGCACTCCGTGAGGACAAACTCATTGGATATGCTCCAACCCCTGACACCACGTCAGAAATCGAGTTTATCCATCCTTCCTCCATCCGCGATCTTGGGGGACTGATGAAGGGTAGCGCATGCAAAAAGTCTTCCCCCAGCCTGAAGAGGTTCTCGCTACCAAGCGAAATAAAATCGACTATATCATTTGCTTATTAGCTGTTACTCTTCGGGTCACGTAGGTTTGTGGCTCACTCTCGGGAGGGCCTGCGTTGGCCATGGTTACTCGACCAACTGGAGAGATCGTAGGGGTGGAAAAGTATTTTGACGTTGCGGGGGGAGGAAGTTTGAGCAGCGACTTTCAGAGGATCTTCCTGTGGTGATTCGGCGTATTGAAGGGGTGGTGTTCTCGGACGGTTTAATGACCCAGAGGCAGTTTTCTGCTTGTGAAACTGTGGCGAAGCTTCCTTGAGGTTATGGAGTTATAAGGGATCGGGCGGGACATCTAACAAAGGCAACAACATTTGGAATCGAGTGGATAAGCTGTTTACGAATGACGAAAATGCAGATTACCATGTGCCCTGTTTGTTGAAAATCGACGATCGAGTCGGACATTCGAGAACATGTTATGTTTAAAATGGAATTTATGAGGGTACCCCTCATGACAGTGTCAGGCTCACCTGTTTCCGTGGCTCGCTATCTAGTTCCCAGTCACTCGCTTCACTTGTCGGTTTTCATATTTTCGGTGGCCAGAATTTCCCAAGTACAGTCGTTTGTGGCCGACGCGTTAGCCGACTCGCGGAAATCAGACAAGCAAGGTGTATTACCAAAAGTTTTTCAGACGACAGAGACGCTCGGCTTTGTTTGTCGTACACAATCTTTGTCCCTCACCACGTTTACTTCGAGCGTACGGAGAGCCAGGTCACCACGAACTTTTTCAAATCCGGGGTGATTGGCCGTAAACACGTGGGATTATCCAGGTGTGGCGCCATTGGAGCTCCGTATTTAGGCAAAGGTCGTGCACAAGCGAGGAGAGCAAGTATCTCTATCGTCTGAAAAACAGCTGTAGCCGAGCTTGCGAGACTCTTATGTTGAAGTCGTAGGTTTTCCAGCGAACGTAGTTCCTTTTTTGGTAATACGCTTTGCTTGTCTGATTTCCGTGAGTCGGCTAACGCGTCGGCCACAAACGACTGTGCTTGGGAAATTCTGGCCACCGAAAATATGAAAACCGACAAGTGAAGCGAGTGACTGGGAACTAGATAGCGAGCCACGGAAACAGGTGAGCTTGACACTGCCATGAGGGGTACCCTCAAAAATCCATTTTTAATAAAGACCGGGGAGCGCGCGTCACAGACCTCGGCCTCACAACGATCACTGGTGTCGTAACACGTGCCGCAGCTCATCCCTCTTTCTCTTCTACCACCACCATCTGAATATTAGCGCCCAACCGTCCATGAGTTTTATCTCTTGTCCCCCTTCTCCTGAAGAGGGATTGACACCCTTGGATGTGTCCAAACTGATGCAGATGGCACCTGTTTGCCAAAACACCCCTAACCTCTTCACTGGATTGTCCATGATCTCAGAATAAGGCCAACATGATTCCACCAGATCCCCATCAATTGTTGGCAGAATGGAATGTTGATGTTCTGCAAACAAGCTGAGTATTCGCTCAACCTCTCGAACTCATTCAAGGAATGTGTCTAGAGCTGGTTCACCCACCACCCCCTCCAGGAGGAGACTAACAACCTCCAATCCCCCACCCATTTCGAACCAAGAACTTATCAGAAGGGCTACTGCCCAACTGGAAGAGGCCAGACCTGCTGATGAAGACATGTCAGATGACGAACTTGACTATGGAGAGGAGGCAACACCCTGAGAAACCTATGACTGTATGGTCAAAAGAATCAAGGGGATGAAGTCTCCCATCCAAGCATGGGCGGATGACGACAATTACAGCACAGACACCCTTACACAGAGAATCACCATGATGGAGGCCCTCAAGGACTCTGAATTGAAAACCCACTGCATGATCAAAGACCCTGGATTCACTGGAACCCTATTTGATATCAATACTGATGGATTTGATGAAACTGTCAGGCCACTCTAGCCCAATCGCTCACCGGCACAAACAAGGTTTGCAAGGCCCCGTTGAAGGATACTCATCTTCAGTGCCTGCTAATCCACAATACTCCTGCAGGTGTTAGTCTCCTCTTCAGACAGGCAGGGATTAGGTTTCTTTGGATGGTGCCTAAATGATGCGGGATTTGACCCAAGGTTTCCGATGGGTGCCCTGGTGACAAGGTGCAGAGAGAGTCCCCCAGGAAGGGTTGACTCTAAGAGGTTTATGAGAGTGGGAGAGGAAGGGATTGTGTTGAAGGTCCTCAAAGGCACCCTCAGCCTAAATACCGCTCACTATCCAGGTTCTTAGCAAGAGGGGAGAGGATTTCTGATGATAATAAGACTGGGGAGCTACAAGGGCTAGAGGGGCTACATTTATACTGCTCTAACTCTAGGGCAGGTCATTGTGCACAGACCATGCTAAGCTCTCCATATGATTGTGCACAGACCAGCGGAGTTCTGTCGGTCTGTGTGGAACTCCTTGTGGTCCTTGCGGAGCTCTGTCTTCGTCATCCATTATTTTTAGTAAGCAATAGGAAAATGAAAGAAGGAAATGATAAACCAATGATAATGAGTGGAAGGTTTATTATTAGAATGTGCTTGCTCAGCACAATGGAAAAGGTTCTAGATCCTGATTGGTGTGGCGGTGGGTTGAATGACCAATTGTTCCCACAGTGGGCTGATGACTAAGTGTGGCGGGGTAAGAGAGCGCTGATTTGTGAGGCGAAAGAGACTTAGTGTGAAGGCTATTTAATCACGAGTGGCCTTCGCTACTTTCCTCAGCAATTCGCTTCTCTCCTCCCTCATGACTCTTGAAAACAGTAGAACTTTCATCTCTCCTCGTAACCAGAGGATTACTCGTATCGACGCCCGCCCTCATCGCAAGAATGGGAAGGCTACCCCCGACAGTTATGGGTTTGAATACCCAACCATGGCCTCAGTAGGCGAGCTGAATGAGTTTTGATTTGTGAGACTCATATCAGTTTGCCTCTAGCTTGTCAGGGCCACCGGCCCTGGGACTAACTAATCTTCGACGAGGTGCACGTGGGCCTAGACGGGTCACTATCTGACACGAGTCGAGCGCGCTAAGGCGATGAGTGGTCCGAACGAGGGGGATTACACCGAGCGCGAGTATGCAAGAGGGGGTAGTCCCCAAAAGTTTGCGATGGTGAGATATGAGAGGGGACAGGGATAGAAAGAGAAAGGAGGGAGAGAGCCAACGGTGGACGCAGGCAATCTACAAGAACGTCCCAAAGGCCGGGATTTCCTGAGATTTCAAGACTGGGGAACTAACTTCCACCAGTCGTGCTAATATACAAGTTGTCATGATTGTAAGTAAATACTAGTAAACAATGGGACAAACATAATTAAACATAAACTAAAGGCATGATAGTTTCGTCAGAATAATGTCATGAATAGGAAATGGTGTGGATAAAGGGAATGGAAGGTCGTCTAGTCTCCTTACTCCTCCAACTTTCTCATTACCATGTCGTTGAGCCACTTCTTCATCCTCAACGGGTTCATGCTTTCTCGTCATGAGACTTCTCGTCCTCGTCCCATCCGTTCTCCTCTGGGTGTCGACCTTACCCACTTCGTTATGTCCGGGCCACGTTCGCAGTGGTACTATCCCCGGTTCCCTTCCGCCCTCTACACCGATACGATCTGGGTGGCCGCCATGTCTTCTTTTAAGAGCAACGTGGCCAGGGGAGCGACTGCTCCTATGGGGACAGATTTGACGTTGACCGATCTGTTGACGGTTGGCCTAGTTGACTGGGAGGGGGCCAATCAAGAAGACGAGCGTCCCATGGATAGTATGCGCTTTGCCGCCACCGTTGGTGAACGGTTGTTGAGTTGCCTCGAGATTGTGGAGGGCCTGGTATGCCTTGCTCCTTCATACCCCGCTTTACCCTTGTTAACGTTTCCTAGGTTAGCACTCAGGCTAACTCCCTGCAGCTTCAAGTGTCTGGGTTGGACACGATGTTGAACACCCGGTCCGAAGACCGCCGTTTTCTTTTGAGCAAGAACGCGGACCTTGATCGCGAGGTGGTGGGATTGAAGGCGACCGTTACTCAGCTGGAGGGGGAATTGGGTGTCCTCTTGGCTCGTGTGGAGGCGCTGGAGTGGACGGCACCCTCGGAGTACTTGTCGGTTGAGGATTTGTTGCGGATGGGTGGCGACGGGGGAGTAGTGTCGATGGACTCGGATGAGGCGGCTGCGTTGTGACTGTGTCCCGACTTCCAGGATCTGGTAGATAGACCAGATCCCGTAGATATCAGCGCTCCCTTATTTCCTGAATCCTTCTGATGTCGGCGGGCCTCGAGAGCAATAGCACTTTGTCGTTTTCCTTGTTTTTGGTGGTTCGTGTGATGAGAAAACAGGTATATTCTTTGAGGCAGCAAGGTATACAGGAATGTGTGATGACAGGGAGAGGTTGAACCAACACCGATTGTGTGTCAATCTCCTCCAGGAAAAGCACAACGGATTGGTCATGTATGTGACCAATCAATCTGACCAGTTGGAGTTACAGCGTTGTGGCCTCATCACTCTTCGCGATAGGATGTGTCATTGTAACAACGCTGGTTCTCCTCCTGTGGATGGTTCTGGTGCAGCGCCATCCTTCTCACATTCTCCCCTGTCATCTCCTCGTTGTTCTCCTCCTGCTCTGGCATTGTCATCAATTGACGAAGAGGTGACTATCATGGCTCCGGTAGAGAACACCGAGCCTATCCCTGTGCCTCCACCTTGCTGTGGCCCTTGTTGCACAGTGGTCAAGTCTTCAACCACCCTTTGGGTGATCACTCCTGTGGAAGAGTGGGAGATCGAAGATCGCCTTGTTGGGGCTTGGCAGGCGCAAGGCAGGGCAGCTGTACGTCAACATCCTTGTCCTTCCTGTGATTACCATCCTTATCACAAGGTGTTAGGATCCCACCCCAAATACTCTCGTTGGCTTGGAGTCGAGCATGAGCTCTGGTCCAAGATGTGACATGCCTGTCGTGACATTGAGTCGGGAGCAGCTGGAGACTCAGAATCTGGGAGCAAGGGGCTATCAGATGCTCTCAGTTATGCGAGCAGTCACGATGATGCCCAACTCAACAGTATCTGCTTGTCTCCTGTCCTCTGATCACGTGGGTGGGGAACTTCAGTTGGTCTTTCCAGTTTCCCAATTGGAGTTTGACTCGCTCCTGTTGGGAGAGTTATTGGCGGAAGTTCACCCTGTGGTTGAGATTGAGGTAGTCTGGAGCAGAGCCCAAGATGATGAGTTGGAGTACAGTGACGGATGGGTTACGGATCGTAGCATAGCAGGACTCGAGTAGATGGCCAAGGTAGCACTGGTATCAGTGCTACAATATAACCCTTTTTCCTCCTCTGCATGGTGTGAGCAAGTCGAAATGGTTAAAAGAGTGACTATGAAAGTGTCCATTTGGTAAAAGGGGGGGGGACTGATAGGGTATAAGGAGAAATGGTGGGGTAACGAATGTGAAATCATAAGGATTTAAAAGTTTTGAAAAATTCATGCCTTAAAACTGTACAATCCTGACAGAAACCTTCAAAGGTAACATCAAAACCAGATCTACTGATGGGTCAAACAAGGGAAAATCTGTTTACCATGCTGAAACCCCAAATGTACCAGGAAGGGC
>MU118236.1:0-15192 GCA_014904855.1 Thelephora ganbajun | reverse complement strand
GGGCCAGTGTGGGTCGCAGAAAGTAGTGTGTCGATAGCACTAAGGCTATGACTGAACCAGATGGGGGAAGTCGATGATTCCCTCAGTGTTCTAGAGAGGGTGATCCTCAATAGTTGGGGATGAAGATGTAAGAGAGGGGAAGGGATAAAAAAAAATAAAGAGAAGGAAATCCAACTGGATAATGGTTGGATATCTCAGGACATCCAAAGGCAGGGAAAATCCTAAGATTTCAAGACTGGGGAACTAACTTCCTCCAGTTGTGCTAATATACAAGTGATCATGATCATCACTACATAGTTGTAAACAAAAGAACAAATATAAACAAATATCAATAGAAGGTGTGATTAGTTCATTAGAATAGCATGCTAACACTTTATGAATAGAGATAAAAGGTGGGTGGGCAGGCATTCCATCCTCATCAACCCATCTATATCCACATGTCTTCCACTTTCTTTCTCCTGATGAACAGATTTACTGTGTCTCGTTGTGATATGGCTTGTCCCCGTCCCATCTGATCCCCCCTGGGTTTGGACCTTACCCATTTCATGATGACTGGGACCCACTCCTCATGGTATTATCCTCATTTCCCTTCCACCCTCTTTACTGACTCCATCTGGGTTGCCGCTATGGCATCCTTTAAAAGTAACATCCATTGGGGTGCCACTCTTCCCCAGGGTACAGATCTTACTCTGGTCGACCTCCTCACCTTGGGTTTGGTTGATTGGGAGGGGGGGAACACTGATGAGGAGCATCCTTGTGATGCTATGTGCTTCGCGGCTGCTGTCAGCAAGTGACTCCTGTCACACCTTGAAGGTGTTGAGGTCCAGGTAAGTAAAGTCCTTGTTTCTTACATCTGTTGTCTGGTCCTGATGTTACTTGTAGGTTGCTGCTTGTCATTGTGCTTCCTTGCATACCCTATTTTAGTGTATCAAATACACTAAATATACCATTCTTGTGTCACACATCAATCGGGCAAGCAAAAGACAATTATGATTGAGAGTCCCTACTACTGAGTAGGGAAGGTGGAAGTATCTGGGACCAGAGCAAGAATGGCATGATTGGAGGAGTTTGGAGACCACAGCCCCTCCTCATCCATTCCAAGCTCTTCCTCCTCCACTCTCTCCTCAACCATCACCTCACCCTCCCCAGCTGCATCCTCCAAGGAGACATATCCTGAGGACACTTGAACATCCCGCTGCTCCCACATCAACTCCAAATCCATCATCCGGACCCTCAACTCCCCCATTTCCTGATCCATCTTGAAGCAATGACTCTCAAGACATCCCAACCACTCTGAATGGAAAGTAGTCAGGAGGTCCAGGGAGGAGGCCAAGGTTTGAGCCTGACGAGCTAAGGTGGAAACCTAAACAGGAATCAGACTGGGATAAAGGCCACAACGAAGCAAGGTCTACACTCACCTCAAGAACTACACCCTCATGGAGTGTAAGCAGACGCTCTGCCAGGGAAGCAGCCAATCGAACACCATCAATAGAGGAATTGGCAAGCAGATTCCTCCCGTCCCAATTGGTGAGTCCCAGGGAGATGAGGGACATCAAGGGATCATTAGTGGACCCCAGAGCAGCACGACGAGCCATGTGAGAACGAAGAGAGGGCATAGCGGTGAACCAGATGATGTTGGAATTTAGGAGTGGGCCAGGTAACTGGGAGTACCACTCCAATCAATTGCCATGGTGAATGCGAAGCAGAAGGGAGTTGGGGGAAGGAGAACGAGGAGGGCATGTACTAGCACCATCACGACAACTAACAACTAGGGAATTTAGGATGAAGAAGAATGACATTAAGGAGTAAGGATGAGAAGGACCAGTATACATGTTCTTTTATTTTATTATTCTATTCATGACACCTTGATGATGATCTTCTGATGATCATATTATGCCTTCTGTTTATGTTTATTTATGTTTACTCCTTTGTTGATGATTGTTTAGTCATGATCATGACAACATGTATATTAGCATGACTGGTGGAAATTAGTTCCCCAGTCTTGAAATCTTAGGATTTTTCCCCATCTTTGGACGTCCTGAGATTCCCAGCCATTACACAGTGGGATTTCCTTCTTTTCTTTTCTTACTTCCCCTCTCTTTCATCTCCATCCCCAACTATTGAGGACCACCCTCTCTAGAATACTGAGGGAATCATTGACTTCCCCCTCATCTGGTTCGGTCATAACCTTTGTGTTATCGACATGCTACTACTTGCAACCTGCACAGGCCCTGGCACGCTGTCATGCATTTTTGTGAGTCCACTGATAGGTGGCCCTGACACTGCTCAAGAGAACATCCTTCAACTCCAGGTGTCAGGGTTAGATTCCTTGCTGAACCAATGATCTTGTCAGGGCCACCTGCCAGTGGACTCACTAAAATGCTCGACAGTGTGCCAGGGCCTAGTGCAGGTTGCAAGATGTAGCGTATCGATAGCACAGTGGCTATGATCAAACCAGACAAGGGGAGGTCAACGATTCCCTTGGTGTTCTAGAGAGGGTGGTCCTCAATAGTCGGGGATGAAGGCGAAAGAGAGGGAAAAATAAGAAAGTAAAAGAGGAGGGAATCCAACTGGATGTCAGGCCACTCTAGCCCAAACACTCACCAGCACTAACGAGGTTTGCAAGGCCTCGCACAAGGATACTCGTCTTGTATGCCTACCTGTTCAATACTCCAGCGGGAGAAAGGCCTCCTCTTCAGACTGGCAGAACAGGCTGTCTTTGGATAGTGTCTGAACGACGCAGGATTTGACCCAAGGTCTCCAATGGGTGCCCTGGCCACTATATGAGGTAGAAGTCTCTTGGGAAGAGTTGACCTCTAGATGTTTATGAGAGTGGGAGAGGAAGGGATCCTTGTCTGAATGTTACAAAGGCACCCTCAGCCTAAATACCACTCACTATCCAGGCTTAGCGAGAGGGGAGAGGATATCTGATGATAATAGAGATGGGGAGCTACAAGGGCTAGAGAGGCTATACTTATACTACTCTAACTCTAGGGCAGGTCGCTGCGCACAGACCACGCTGTACCTCCCCATGTGATTGCACACAGACCCACAGAGTTCCGTCAGTCTGTGTGGAACTCCGTACGGAGCTCCATCTTCGTCATCCATCATTTAGGTAAGCAATAGGAAAATGAAGGAAGGAAAAGATAAACCAATAGTAATGAGTGGAAGGTTTATTTATAGAATGTGCTTGCTCAGCACAATAGAAATTGTTCTAGACCTTGATTGCAGTGGCAGTGGGTTGGCTGACTGATCATTCCCATGGCGGGCCACTGACTAAGTGTGGCGGGATAAGTGAGTACTGGTTTGTGAGACGGAAGGGACTTAGCGTGAAGGCTATTTAATCATGAGCGACCTTCGCTACTTTCCTCAGCAATTTGCTCTTCCTTTCCCCCATGACTCTTGAGAACAACCGTACTTTCATCACTCCTCGTAACCAGAGGATTACTTGTATCAACAGTCACCCCCACTTCAAGTATGGTAAGGCAACTCCGGATAGTTATGGGTTCGAGTACCCAACCATGCCATCAGTAGGCAAGCTGAGTGAGTTTCGATTTGTGAAACTCATTTCAGTTTGCCTTTATAGCTCATGGACGCTGTGATTAGTCAGGAGGACAATGAGCATCCTCGTCGTCAATACGCAAGCGGTTGTTCCTTCGACAACATAGTCTGGCAACAGGCTATCGGGGCTTCCAAGAACATGGACCATAACTGTCGGGGTCAAGACATGGGCAATGAGGAGAAAGTCCTCTTTGATCTGGTGTCCTCAGGGATTATTGATCACCAGGATTTTGACAAACCCCACAAGTGGTTGTCACACAGTATTAGGTATGCAGCCATAGTGGCCGATTGCCTTTGGGCTTTGCACGAGGCAGAGCGTTCTAGGGTATGTCTGATATACTGTATTAACCGATTAAGGCTAACCAGTATATCGCATAGAACGATCGCCTTGAGCGTGAACTGCACGAGTTGAAGGGGCAGGTGGCTCTGATCAACACCTGCCTCCTGGCTGTGGATCGTCATTCCTTTGATGCAAACAAAAAGGTGAACGATGAGTTGAAGAAGGACAGCAATAGGCTGAACCACCACCAGAGATGCGTGGACCTTCTCCAGGAGAAGCATAACGGATTGGTCATGTTTGTGACCAATCTGTCGGACAGCATCAAGCTTCACTGATGCTCCTTGATCGCCCTTCAAGGAGGGATGTGTGCTTGTCCTCATCTGGAAAGTCTGCCGATCAATGGGTCTGGCGTGGCTCCTTCTTTCTCGCACTCTCCTCCGTCGAGTCCTCCCGGTCCTCCATCACCTCCTGCCTTGTTGTCCAAGATGACTGAAGTCCCAATCATTGCTCCAGAAGAAAATGCGGAGCCAATCCCTATCCCTCCTCCCTGTTGTGCACCTCATCGTACGGTGGTAGAGTCTTCTACTACCTTATGAGTCATTACCGCTGAAGAAGAGCGAGAGATTGAGGATTGCCTCGTAGGAGCTTGGCAAGCTCAAGGTCGGGCCGCTGTATGTCAACAGCAACGTTCTTCTTGTGACTACCACCCTTACCATAAGGCACTAGGAAGTCGCCCCAAGTATTCTCATTGGCTCAGAGTTGAACGAGAGCTCCATTCCAAGTTGCGGCGTGCCCGTCGTGACGTTGAATCAGGAGCAGATGGAGACTCTGAGTCCAGGAGCAAGGGGTTATCGGATGCTGAGCATGATGAGGGCAGTGATGATGATGCCCAACTCCACCATGCAGGCTCATCTCCACTCCTCTGATAACGTTGGTGGGGAACTTCAGTTGGTCTTCCTGATCTCTCAGGAAGAGTTTGATTCCTTGTTGGCGGGAGAGATTGAGGCCGAAGTTCACCAGGTGCAGGAGTCTGAGGTAGTCAGGAGTGGAGCCCAGGACAGTGTGGAAGAGCTCAAGTACAGTGACAGTTGGGTTACGGATCACAGCATAGACCTCTTGTAGTTGCCGAGGTAGTACTGGTATCAGTACTACAAATAAAATCCGATCTTTGAATTTCCATATCCTGTGTGTGAGCAAGTTGAAATGGGTAAAAGAGTGTTTACGAAAGTGTCCATTAAGAAAAGTGAAACCGATAGGGTATAAGGAAAAATGGGCGGGGTAATGAACGTGAAATCGTAAGGATTAAAAGTTTTAAAAATTACTTGCCAAAACTACACAATCCTGACACCGGATAACAGCTGGATTTCTCAGGATGTCCAAAGGCAAGGAAAATCCTAAGATTTCAAGACTAGGGAACTAACTTCACCTAGCTCAACTACTTATACATGTGATCGTAAATAGTTATAAACAATGGGACAAACATAAACAAACATAAACTGAAGGCGTGATACAAATGTCAGAATAAGTCATTAATGCATCATGAACAGAAATGAAGAAAATAAAAGAAGGTGGATGAACGTCCTGCATTTTTCATCTTCTATTCATCCAATCATCTAATCATCCAATTATCCAATTATCCCCTTACCCATCCATTATGTCCATTCTTGGTCCCTGTATGCTTGAATTCTGCTTTTCTCCTGAGACTGAATGGGTCCTCACTTCACATCATCACATTCTTGTTGTCCTCCTTGCCTCACCCTTCCATAAACATTGTTTCCTCAAAGTGGCTTCCAGGAAGGTGAGATTGGGGTATTCTCACCTTCTTCTCACCTACCACCTCCTGGAACATCCCATTGTCGTCCTCCCATTTTGGACCACTGAGGGTTTTGACAACTACCTCAGGGAGATGATTGCCTGCCCAAGTAGAGTGGCTTGAGAGAGGAGAGTGGTCACTTGTGTTGGTGGAAGGAGATGGGGGAGATGTGGATTCAGATGATGGAACTGGAGCTGGCCTGGGAACAGCAAGATCAGCCATTGTCTTCCAGGTACGTCTTCTTGGAGGATGTGGCTGGGGAGGGTGATGTCATAGTGGAGGAGTAGAGGAGGAAGAGTTGGGGATGGATGAGGAGGGATTGTGGTCTCCAAACTCCTCCAATTGTGCTGTTCTCACTCTTGTCCCTGATGTTTCTGCCCTCCCTACTTCATAGTAGGGACTCCCCAATAGTACTCATGTTTTGCTTGCCCGATTGGTGTGTGAACTGCAAGAGTGGTATATTTGGGGTGTTTTTATGAGATAAAACAAGGGTCTATGAGGAAAGTGCGATGACAGATCTGAGGATTGTTGGTTCCTTTTGGCTCAGAATGTGGCTTTGGAGCAGGAAGTGGAAGCATTGAAGCAGGGATTGGCCTCGTTGGAGGGTGAGTTCAGTGTTCTGTTGGCTCAGGTGGAGGCAGTCAAGTGGATGAGTCCCTCAGAGTATTTGTCTATGGAGGACCTCTTGCGGATGGGTGCTAAAGGGGAGGTTTTGGATATGAGTTTGGACGAGGCATTAGTGGTGGGGCTTCGTCTGGACTTTAGTTCTCTGGTTGATAGACTGGAGACCTTAGATACCACGGCTCCCCTATTCCCTCTATAGTCTTGTTGTTCCCAGGGGCCTGCGCATTAAATGATACTTGGTTTTGTTCTTGTCTCAACTGATGGTGAACAGCATAAGGGTATATTGGCAAACAAGGCAGTATACAGGAGAGCGCGATGACAGTCTTAAGTACAACATCACAGAAAGTCACATCACTCATCACAGACTTAGTGCTATGTCCCTGCTGACCAAACAAATGGTTGCTGACTCTGCCACAGTAGATGAAGGGGTCAACAGTATAAGAGGTGCTCTTGAAGAGATAGCCTCTAACACCAAAAACCTCAAAAAAATGGAAAGAAAAATTGACAACGAAATGATGAAGGTACAACTGGACACAGAAAAGACCAGAACTGACACTGAGACCCTCACAACCCAAGTAAACAACATGTTGAAAGTGATTGATGTCATTGCCAAATCCTCTTCTGATGGAGTGAAAATCTCCCAAAGAATCAGACAAGCTACTGACAGGATCATCACAGATGTCAATGCAGTGAAGAACAAAACCCCAGCTATAATGGTGACAGGCGAAGGACAACAGATCATGCAATTGGCAGCTCCTGGACATAAAGAACTCCAGAAGTTGTTGAGCACAGTACACACAATCAAGGGACAGCTTGACACTATCCATAACAAGAATGTCAAACTCACCAAGGTCATGTCGCACAAATCCTCTGTTCTTCCCCAACAGGTTCCTCAAGGTCAAACTATGTCTACTGCCACTACATCTACCCTGTCTGCCCCCCCTTAACAACCAACCAATGTCCCTCCCCCCCACCCATCAGTAGGGTATTTGATGTTACCCCCCCAACCACAACAACAACAGCAACAACCGCAACCACCTACTAATGTATACACATGGAACTCAGAACCAGCCAACCTCACAAAGGGGGTGGAGTTCTTCTTCAACAAACTGAACTCAATCCCAGATGAGGTAGTTGTTTGGTGGGCTAAGGTCATATCTTGGGGAGGATGGGGACCAATCGGACCCCAAAACAAACCAACATCCTGTAACTCAGCATGGCTGATCGAGCAAAAGAAAATCTGGATAGCGGATGCAATTTGAAGGGCCTTCCAACCCAAATCATATAAATCATTCCTACTCCCACCATCACATGGTCCAGGTACCAAGACAGCATCCATTAACAAATACGGCTGGAACCATTGTATTTACAAAGGATTTGGCCCAATCCTAACCATCAGAACCGGTACCCCTGTCCAAGTCTGTGGACCACCCCTCTCCAACCTAAATGAACTCTACTATGGAGACCTTCACCCAACCTCTCAACAAGCCACTACCTTCCAAGCACCCAGCAACAAAGAATGGCAAGAGGTTAAAGGAAAAGGAAAGAGATCATATGCCCAAATTGCCACTACCCCCAAATCAACAGGAGCCACCACTGCCAATACCAGTAACCTTACCAGTCCCAAACACCTGAAACATAATGATGACAAGAATCCAACCAACTAGATTATCCAATTCAAACATAACAATGCCCCTGCTGAAAACAATAGGATGACCCCCTATCAGATTGTTAACACAATCAATGTGCTCTCCTCTAAGGATAAGGCAATGTTCCAATTCCAATGTATCTCCACCCTCTGGACAAGAGGTGGAAACATTGTGATCAGGTTCATGGCCCCAACCAAAGAGGAAAACATAGAGAAAGCTAAGCTTTCCATCCTCCAAAAAGTCATGCACAACCAATCTGATGTAACAATGACTAAGAATCTAGCATGGTCTAAGGTGGTAATCGGTAGGGTCCCAATCAAGGCCCAACAACAGATCACCAAAGACAACATCCAGCCAATGGTATCTACAATCTGGTCCAAGGACCAACTTGAAGCCAAACTCAGATGCAATGGAACGATCAGTGATAAGATCAAGTTCACACAACAGCCCAGCTGGTCACATCCTGATGAGGATATTCCAGATGAGGCTGTAGAAGGAACCATAATCTTTGCCATCAAGGACCCAGACAGTTCAATCTCAGAGAGGATTTGTGCATCTTCCCTCTACATGTTCACAAAGAAGGTATACCCACGCCAATGGAAGGAATGCATTGACCCAATGCAGTGCAACCATTGCTGGACCTTTGGTCCCCAACACGAGCACTGCACAGTGATCTGCAAGTACTGCAGTTCAGGCAAACACACATCTGAAAACCACAAACTCACATGCATGACCTGTAACAAGGATCATGGTGTTGAAGGAGTGGCCCATGTGGACTTCAAATGCCCACACTACCAATGCAAAAACTGCAGAAACCTCTCACATCCTGCTGATGACAAGGCCTGTAAAGCCCACTCAGACAAGATCCAGGAGATAAGGCAGAAACGTGGATGTGGTAGGGTGTTCCCAACTCTCCCCCCAAACCAACCAGTACTTGACACTTCTGGTGCTACTAACTACAGAGTACGTTTCAACACGACTAGACCCCAGGTGGAATATGCTGGGACTACAAGTGGAGATGCAGCCCCTGTTATTGGAAACACTCCAGTTGGACAGAATACTATGGGACAAAGTGTACAGAGCACCAACAGACAAACCTAACTTGTACTCACATGACTGTAACATCAAAAATTTTGGACCAGGATGAGGATCCTATACCTCCTACCCCTCCTTTGACACCCCTTTTTTCCTTATCACATGAACTCTTTACATTTGACACACTAGAAAATTCACCTTATAACGACCCTATCTCATTACATGACCCTCATCCTTCTAAATCTATACAATTCATGTCACAAAACATAAACAGATCTAACACTTCCATGCACACTTTACTTAATGACTCTTTACACTCTTTGGAGGCAGACGTTATTCTCATCCAAGAACCCTGGACTGGTCAAATTGGTGTAGACTATGAAAGGCAATCAACTGAGACAGAATCAGTGAAATATGGGACAGTCAATCATCCCAAATGGATCCAAATTCTACTGGTAGCAGGTAAGGAATTTGATGTGGCCACATACATCTGGAAATCACACTCCAGATGGCACATTACCCACAGAGAAGACCTTATCTCAAACCCCTCAGTAATGATCCTACAATTCATGTCTGGTGCATTTAACTTCATTGTCATGAACATCTACAACCCCTCTGACCACTCAGTTTTCCCCATGTTGGCTAATGTCAACTGGCCCCAAGGAATTCCAGTGATCATGGCTGGAGACTTCAATCTACATCATCCAAACTGGTTGAAAGAAGGATACAAAGAGACTAAACCCTCCAAGTTCCTGACCAAATGGATGGATATGAAAGACTATGCTCTCCTCAACAACCCAGATGAAATCACATTCTTTAGGAAAAGGGTAGACAGTTCAATCTATACCTCAGTACTAGACCTTGCCTGGGCCACACATGATGCCTGTGAACTAGTCTCAAACTTTGCAGTTAGGAAAGATCTGCACATTGGATCTGAC
This sequence comes from Thelephora ganbajun, assembly GCA_014904855.1. Taxonomy (NCBI): domain Eukaryota; kingdom Fungi; phylum Basidiomycota; class Agaricomycetes; order Thelephorales; family Thelephoraceae; genus Thelephora; species Thelephora ganbajun. The sequence continues at coordinate 5,292 of MU118236.1, read as the reverse complement.
CACTACCCCTTGTTATGGGACATTACATGGGACTCACACTACGCTCCAAACAAACTTCCATCATACTGACCACACAATGACCTCGAAGACAACTGGATGAGAGTTTTCTCACAAGAACTCAGCCTCCATTGGACATTTGATGATTATTTACCTAACGAACAATCCTTCCTTGACGCTGTCCCCATCTTTAACTACTGCCTCTCTTTTGCATCAGACTCAGTTCTGAAACCCCCAAAGCATCCTGGTAAACAAACCTTTTGGTTTAACAAGGATTGCCGAGCAGCTATCAAGGACATGAGAACAGCCAGGAAAGCCATGAACTACAACTGTAACAAAGCCTCTAATGAAGTTTACAATGCCAAAAGGAATGCCTTGAGGAAAACAATAAAGATAGCCAAGAAACTAGGTGCAGCCAAACTGGCCAATGAGATATCTCCTACGAACATCTGGAGACTCAATAGTTGGTACAGAGGCAAATGCTGACACTTCACACCTATCCTCAAGGCTCCCAATGGTAGAATTGCAGTTACTCCATGGGATAAAACCTCTGTCCTCCATGACACATAGTTCTCCAAACCAACACCCATAGAAGGAGACTTTACTTGTGACCTGAAGACTCCCAGGAGTCATACCCGGGTCCTGGATAGGGTCATGAGTAAAGAGATCAAAGACACACCTAAATCCTGCTCTAACACTTCTGCACCAGGCTCAACTGGAATAAGCTATAAGATCCTTAAATGGGCCTTAACTGCTGCACCAGACAAGTTCAAGTCCATCATCTGAGCTTCCATCCATTTTGGAATCCATCACCCCCTCTGGAAAACATCTCTCATTGCGGTCATCCCAAAGGCCAAAAAACCATCATATGCAGATCCTAAGGCTTGGCACCCAATCCAATTACTCAACTGTATGGGCAAGTTAGTTGAGAAAATTGTAGCCAAAAGGATCACCTTTGAACTTGGAAAGTACAACCTGACACCATTAGAACAATTTGGTGGAAGGTCTCACTCTTCCTGCTACAATGCCGTTCTCTCCATGACCCATGACATCCAGATGGCCAACAAACAGGGTTTGGTTTCCTCTTTCCTTGCTGTTGACATCAAGGGCTTCTTCAACCATGTTCACCATGACAGACTCGTCAAGGTCATGTATGACATGGGCTTCCCACTGGCCATTTGCAGTTGGGTCAAGTCCTTCGTATGTGACAGGTTGTCAGGATTGTGCAGTTTTGGCAAGTAATTTTTGAAACTTTTTAATCCTTACGAATCACGTTCATTACCCCACCATTTCTCCTTATACCCGACTCTGTTTCTCCTTTAACAAACGGACACTTTCGTAGTCACTCTTTTACTATTTCACCTTGCTCACATTTCAGATCATCAATTGGGATCAGACCCATCCACGACCTATCTTGCCATGAAGACCTTATCCTATTTGGCTAAGAACCCATCCCAAGAAAAGCTACGCCCCATTGCTCATCTGTATAAGTCAAACCTTAGGATCCACTCTATCCCTAGGAACCAGTCGTAAACCGATAAGGCGATCCTTATGCCCCACACTTCTAATCTTGTTCTGGGAAAGAAGTAGTAGCAGCCTAACGTCGAAGGGTTAAGAACCCATCAGGTGGAATATGCTGCCAATGTGCGCACCCCTGAGTGACACTGGTTGTGAAATTCTCGAAGGAATCAGCGCTGGAAGAGAAGGCTGACCTCAAGGATCAGCTTCATTATCTAGTTGACCTACGACTACAGTACTCGGAGAAGGAACCTTAGCAGACCAAAGAGCTTTAGCTTCATGCTGATGTTGAAGCCGTTCTCTCTGTCTATGCTTCCTGCCCTCTATGGAAGCTAATGGAACATCCCTGAACGGACCGACCCAAGCAGATCTCTGGAGCACGGGTTCACTGGAGACGAGTCAAGACAAGAGCAGATACAGTCGAGGAACCATGAACCTTTGGACATCATGCGGTTTGGGAATTGGAGGATCATCATCACCTGACTCCATCCTAGGAGGAAAGGTGGACTCCCTTTCCAACTCCGATAGCCGATCTTCAAGACGAAGAATTCTTCCGGTCAAAACACGATTATCCGCCATAGCCCTGAAGAAGTGCCGTTCTATCTTGTTAATCTGGAATATGACAGGGAACAATCAATCAACAGGAAAACTTGAATCAGAAGCGTACGCACCATCGCTTGCTGACTCTCAAGCAAACTCCACAGACGTTCCCCCACGACGGCTGTATACCGAATGATAGAACTGACGGCAACATCATCGGAAGAAGACAGATCGACGATTCCCCTCTCAATCAACTCGAGGAGGATATGCTCGTCATCGTACATCATACGATCACGACGCTTCTCGTCTATGTTCCTAAGGGATGAGATACACTGTTGCCACATCTGATTGTTGAAGGAACCGTACGATTGGAAGACATGACGAGGCATCTCCCAACCCTCCTGTGCTAGGACTGCATCGACGAGCTACAAGAAGGATCAGACAACAACAAGAACGTTGACGACCCGACTAACCTCCTTGGGATGGTTGGCATTGAGTATGTTCTGATTCTGGTCACATCCTGTCACATACCGGGTAATCCTTTGGTTATGAGAAGAGATGAAGACTTTGTTGTGTTGAAGAGACATGGGAAAAGGAAGAGCAGATTGCTGAGGAATAGCGGAGGATCATCTGGGTTTAAATACCCATCACGCTAAGTCCCTTTGTCCCACAATCTAGCGCTCTCTTATCCTGCCACACTTACTCATCGGCCCGACCATGGGAAAGATTGGTCAGACAACCCACCGCCACGCCAAACAAGTTCTGGACTTCACTCAATAGTGCTGAGCAAGCATGATTCTATTTTTACACAGATGGCGCCATCCTTTCACCTTCATCACGTTATATGGCACCATCATGACACACTCCTTAATCATCAGTTTCTTTTATAAAACCCCCATCAAACCTAGATTGTTCTAGATCTTGACGACTTCCCTTTTTAAAACGCATGATGCAACTAACCACGTCATTGATGACTTCATATTCTAGACCATGACAACATTAACTTTGTCATTGATGATTTTCCCATTCATCTCATTCTAGGCCCTTCCATCACTTACCCCTATCTTTTAGTGTACCCCTATCTTTGGTTCAATCACTTCATCATTTGTTTCACCCCTTTCCTGATCAAGACCAACCCCCTCTTTCTTCTATTCACTTACCCTTCCCCCATTTCTTATAGGCCCATAAAAATAGGAGATGGAGCTCCGCATGGACCACGACAGAACCCTGCTGGTCTATGTGCAATCACATGGAGAGCTTAGCATGGTCTGTGCGCAAAAGACCTGCCCTAGAGTAGAGTAGTATAAATGTAGCCTCTCTAGCCCTTGTAGCTCTCCAGTCTTATTATCATCAGATATCCTCTCCCCTCTCGCTAAGAGCCCGGATAGTGAGTGGTATTTAGGCTGAGGGTGCCTTTGAGAACCTTTGACATGATCCCTTCCTCTCCCACTCTCATAAACCTCTTGAGGTCAATCCTTACCAGAAGACTTCATCTGCAGACTGTAGCCAGGGCACCCATCGGAAACCTTGGGTCGAATCCCGCGTCGTTTAGAGCACTATCCGAAGACCGCTTGTACTCTGCCAGTTCCACGTTGGACGAAGAGGAGACTGACACCCGCTGGAGTATTGAGACAAGCAGGCACCTTAAAGACAAGTATCCTTTTTGTCGGGGACTAGCTATCCTTGTTTGTGCTGGTGAGCGTTTGGGCTAGAGTGGCCTGACAAGATGATGGGGATCCAGACTGGGCTGATGAGTAGAGGTCCATACACCGAGATACACTGGCTTCAGTGTATAAACTCTTTTGCTTTCTGTGTGTGTGAGCAAGGCAAAATGGTTAAAAGAGTGACTACAAAAGTGTCTGTTTGTTAAAAGAGGCAAAACTGATAAGGTAAAGGGGTAATGAGCGTGAAGTCATAAGGATTTAAAAAGTTTCAAAAATTACTCACCCAAAACTTGAACAATCCTGACAGGCATACACTATGGTCCCACACTACCTAATAAGCTCAAATTGTAAGCTAAAGGCGCACTCAAGCTACAATTGAATCAACGTTAGAATGAAAATAACTACATTGCTAGAAGGCGCTGTAGCCAAATGCACCCTCTAGTGTCTCCTTGTCTTCAAGGATCTCTTCATCTCCCTCGCTATCCCCTTCATCTGACTCAGAATCTTCGCTGTCCGAGTCAGACTCCCCTTCTAGATCTGATCCTTCTCCTGCCTCCTCTTGCCAATGCTGGTCGTTGTCTTCCTCTGCTGCATAGGTCTCGGGGTTATCAGAATCAGGGATATCACAACCCCACCCTGTCTCCCATAACCACTGTTCAACCTCCCACATATACAAGTGTCCCACCCCTCTGCCTCGGTATCTCATAAACATATCTCGATCAACAAAGCTTCGGATACATTTGTGAGCAGATATCCTCAGTAGAGATAAACGTAGGTCATGCACATGTTAGCATAGTAATAATTCCAGTCATGAGCCAGAAACCGAGTCGCATGGCAATCTGGCAAGGGTTGAGGACTCATTGTTCCATAGTGGAAGGCCGGGATCAAGTGAGTGGCTCAAAGGATAGCGGTTGGATCAATGAACCCGTGAGCGTTAGCATTTACTGTGTCCACAAAAGAGAGGCGAGGAAGATGTAGAGTTGAAAAACTGTCTTCATAGGAATGAGTATTCCTCTCATACCACCACACCCAGAGGATGCGCAACTTCTGTCTTCTTGTACCTACAGTCAGTTTTGGGCCCTTATAGTGAACTGGGACTGTGAATATATTGATTAGTCATCCTAAGGGTGAGTATGATCTTCTGCTTCTGAAAGCATCATTAAGTCCAGCTGAGTCCGAATGTTGATGACATCGGAGTGTCGCTGCAGATCGTAAGAAGTGTAATTGACTTGCAATGTTTGGTGTCGATATATGCGATTATTGCCATCAATAGTGAGGTCAAGCATGTCCTGGTTGGTGAAGTTGGCCTTCTGTTCAAGTACTTGAGAGAGCAGGTGCTCTTTGAGTCGCCAAAAAAAGTCCTAGGGCCAGGTAGGTCACCGGTGAGTGAAATAGTGTTAGATACATACCTTGAAGAAGGGATCTTCTTCGCTTTCTTGCATCCATGCACATGCATCCTTGAATTCCTTCCCCTCTTTCGACGTCACATACTCTGTTGTAGAGGACACTTGAGGGACTTCTCCATCTACGCTGAGTCATTCCTTCTTCTTCTTGAGGATCTTTGTCAGGCATT
>MU118235.1:0-27058 GCA_014904855.1 Thelephora ganbajun | reverse complement strand
CACACCTTGGTCGCGGACAACCTTCAGAAGGGTGCCTCCACCTCACCATCACCGCGAAGCGACGAGGTCAACTACAGGAGCAGGAATGCGAAGAAAAACATGACGCCCTCGCAGATCTGGGGTTACAAATGCACCAGAGTGAGGCCCCGTCAATGGTCCGGTCAATCTTTGCGCGTCTGAAATGATCACGTAAGAGTCGATCCACAGTTGCACACCGATGGAAGGCGAACGGACATAGGTACACAAACCCCCTTTGAACACCAAACCATGACGATGTCTCCCCTCCCCACTCTCGAGTCCCCTCAGTTCCAAGAATCAGGATTATGCGAGCTGCCCAATGCTGCCAGTATGTATGAGAAGATACTCCAAGCCGAAGCCCGCGCTGTCCAGGATGGGGCGAACGAGAATGTCATGCTCGTTAGAGTCGTTGGCCACCCCCTCCTTGAGCTACATGCGAAGCGCGGTATCTTCGGCAATCGACCTTGCGAAACAATTATCGATGAGGTCATCCCATCATCCACAGGCCATGGAGATGGAGACAATGTCGTCTTCGAGGTCGGTCGACGGTACCGAGACCATCTGATCTGCAGGTGTACGTTTGATTAGCTCTCCTATGCTTTTCAGCATCTCATTTGCTTTGAAGTTAGGACGTCCACAGAACCGTACCGGTACCCTCCACCCTCCTCGCACCCTTCACGTCCTTCCTACGACAAGTTGGAAGATATGATTATGGACACTGAAAGCCCCTGATAAAGATTACAGGACCGCCAAGGAAAAGGTGCGCGTATTCCATACACTGCGCCTTCCCTACTCTACTAATGCTTGATTAGGCTCTTGCGCGCGACGACTTTCAGTGCATGATCACAGGCTCTTTTGATGAAACATCAGTCAAGCACAATGCCGAACTGCAGGCCAGGGAGAAAGATCTGGGCGGTAGGCCCACTGTCGTCGAAGCATGTCACATTTTGAGCGAGTCGACGACGCAGGGCGTTGGGGCGAGTGAGGAAAGCTCCGTAGTAAACAAGGTCTGTACCATTGCTGCGTCCCCATCGCAATTTGCTGTCCTCACCCACCCATTACCCAGACCCATTATGCCCCTGGTGTTCTGGCGATCCTAACGCAGTTTGGACTCGAACGCCTTGCCAAGGCTCTCGAGGCAGTTAACGGTGTCCACGAGGTTTGGAATCTGCTTTCGTTGGAACCTCATATCCATGCCGATTTCGACTCCTTGAAGCTGTGGTTCGAAAGTACCGACGAGGTGCGTCATTTAGAGACTTTCCACTGGCGTTGACTAAGTACATGCGCAGCCCAACCGCTACGAGATCTGTTTTTTCAACGTGACAATCGGGCGATACATCCGCGCCATCTCTATACGCCCTGAAACCTCCGGTCCTAATGCCAAAATGGTGGACAACTTTTCTTCAGATTGGGAGGGCGCGCCGCCCCCTGATCCCAAGTTGCTTGCTCTTCATGCGACGTGTGCTCGGGTCGCACACATGTCTGGCGCTGCCGAGTTCCTCGATGACCTAGAGCGGCAAGCTGAGGAAACAGATGTCCTCGCCTTCGATGGATCGTCTGCTCATCTACTCAGCGGCCTCATTTCTCCTTACGCGGTCATTTATGGGGTCGCGTGATGGTTGTTTTTGTCTTTTGCTTTTTGTGTGCTGTGTGTCTGTCCAATGATATACCACCCTTGATCCACGACATCGAACAAGCAATTCATATGGCGGTTCACCTCTATCCAGCTGCTTTGCATTAGAACTTGAATAGCATCAATCCATGGTAAGTGATGCTGAAAACCCGAAATCTATGTCAGCTTTATCATCAAGCAGAGCGCCCTGGAAATCCAACGCATAGCAAGCCCATGGCTGAGGCTGAAGCGCTGAAGGCGTGGCTCGCCACACTGCTGCAAATACCCCCAACAGAATCGCATTAGATTCTCCATGCGGTGAAGGTGCCAGATTACCATCCCGGCACCTCAGCGTTCAGCATTGCACTCATCCTGGAGTAAAATGAGACGTCCCGCAAGTCGGCATGGTACGGAGATACCTTATTGTAGCGCTGGCGTACATCATGTGCAACAGTGGAAGTTGGCTCCGTGCTCAACAGGCAAGAAAAGGCGCGGAGGAAACACGCGGCAGATATTCCTGCAAGCTGCTCCGAACCGCAGATGACCATTATCTCAACGCCATCGCCGGTAACAAAGCAGCCGATGAGTACATCGAAACAGTCCACGACCACTGCGGAAGTGGTTGAGGAGTTGAGACTCGAAAGTGGGAGGATTGCTCTGAAGAAGTTGAAAGTCGGCACCTTGATGATTTTGTCCAATGACGTCTGGGGCATCCAGAAAAAGTAACGGAAGTCCAATTCTGTTGCTTCGCCGTAAAACACTTGGTCTGGGATAGAAGATGTACCAAACGACCAGGTACGAGGCTTGCGACCGAAGACGACCAAAGCCCGGAATGCCGCTCATCCGAGGCGGAAGACGTCTATGACAACTGCGATGAGCAATGTAAGGGTGTACATGAGGGTTGTGAGGGCGACTTGGACCACTGAACGCCGGGATATGCCATACCACTACCCAGCAGATTTAGGACGAATGGATGAACGTTCAACAAAAAAAGCGTAAGCCAAGTAAAGCAGACCAGGGATACGGCGAATGACGCTGGCCCCAGGGGTCTGATACGGGCAACATGCAACGACGATGAAAAGGTAAAACAGAACACCGGAAGAAGTCACACCAAAGACAACGGGCGCGACGGTAGTGTCGGTCTGCCATAGGTACCGGGAGAGGATGCATCTCAGCAATAGCAGTGCGACCTGCAGTACCGATGGCAACGATTCCGTCGCATGGTCGAAATACCGCGCAACGGTACCATCCAGTTTCCGTTGCAGATTCTGGCTGCGCTCGATGGCCGATCCTCGCATGACGATCGTAGCGTATCGATTCAACCGTTGCGAGAAAGCAGAGGGGAGAGGGGCAGCAAGACTGGCGCACAGAAGACAACCATCTATTACAACTTCTACTGGGCTTATCCTGAGCTCGAGTCCCTGGCAGAAGGGTGCCAATTTGAAAACGATGATGTCAGGAACCAAAATTTCCCCTCGAGCCTCCGACACCAACGGCCATGCTTAACCTGCCAAGTTTGGGCAGTCCCGGCCACAGCAGCGGAATCATCAGCCTGAGAATTAGCGCCAGTAAGTAGTCGGTAATGTTTCGTCAAGAGTTATCGAGGCAAGCGGCGGCGAACAAAGCTGAGGCGTCGGAAGCCCGCCTATGGGCCGTGCACTCAGCGGCGGCCAATATTTGCAATAGATAAACACGTTACTCGTGTAGATGCGATGTGCCCCAATCAACCGTCGACGAGCAGCTCGAACTCGGAATATAACCTGCGTGTGCGTGTGCGGCCAAAGTTTCTCTCGATCGAGCAAGAGAACGCTGCTTTTGTGCGAACGGCAGAGAACGACATGCGCTACCCTTTCGAGGCGATACATCTACTTACCTCCTCGCCGCTCTCGTGCACGTGTCGCTCGTTCGTTTCGTTTCATCCACCCACCACTCCTCGTAGTACACCAAGTCCGAACGTCCTGGTGTGCGTTCTCACACACTCCTCTAGCTTCTGATCGGAATGTGGATCGCCGGATGAGTCAGCCCCCAGCTCCACATTACCCGGCCGGGAAACCCCCAGGTTTTCGTCCAGCGTCTTACTACTCGAGATATCATATATCACCTCGTGCTTCACCGTGTCTTATGAATCACGTCTATAAACTCATTTTTGTCACGCTGTAGCAATCACATAGCTCACGACAAAGATCCAATATATATAAGTCAGCGGGACATCTCCGGTCCCGACCGATCACGCAGACCTCTTTCATCTTACCTTCATCGTCCACTCACCCATCCACACAACTACAAACCAAATCTGAAAATGGTCAAAGTCACAGTCAACGGAAAGATCATCGCAGAGTCCGACAAAACCGTCGTGATTGAAAACAATCACTACTTCCCCCCTGACTCGGTCGAGAAGTCTTTCTTCACTGACTCCAAGACAAGGTGCGACCCCCTCCTCCAGTCTGTTCCGATGCTTATCTCACTTTCTCACCTTTCGGGTACCCAGCTCCGTCTGCCCGTGGAAAGGGTCTGTTTACCCCAATCCCGCTACCATCTGATAAGCTGACCACGACATTTCCCTCTCAGAAATGCTGCGTACTACGACGCCACCGTCGATGGCGAATCCATCCAGGATATCGCCTGGTACTACCCCGAGCCCAAAGAAAAGGCGAAGCACATCAAGAACTACGTTGCGTTCTATAAGGTAACGTTAGCCCCTTTGTCTCCTCCCCTATTCTCAAACACCCGTTGACTGTCGACCAATTGTAACCACTAACAACTTGTTTTGCGGGCAAATTTCAACAGAGTAAGGTTCAGATCGATGCTTAGCGTGTCACGTACGAACGAGAACTGAAGGTCGAATGAAGAAACCCGCTCCAAAGGAGACTATGTTATTTTTCTCTGCAATCTGTAACAATAGCGAGATTGAGCAAAACACGATAAACTGAAATCTAGGACAGGCGTACAAAGACACCTGAAGCATGTCACAAAAAGCACTCACAATCTATATTCCGGCCAGCATAAACTGCGTCCTCGAGAATGACATATACCACGAGGACTACCGCCTGTCCCCGTCATACACCAAGCCGGCTAATCCATATCTGATCACAAATGCTAACGCGCTTCCCACCACCTGAGTAACACACAGAACCTTCACAAGCTGTCTCTCGGTCATCGGTCCGAGTCTGACCAAGAACCAATTTAGAATGGTCAAATTCGTAGCCTCGAGGATCTGACCAGTCTTGGGGTGTTTCGTCAGACGCGTTAGTCCAAGAAGCGAGAGTAACCGAAGGGTCGAAGAGGTCCGTACGGACGGTGGGCGTTCGAAGGCGACAGTGGAGGGGTGGAGGAGATTAGTGTTGGGATCGAACCTTGGAACACGATGCCGAGGACAAGCGACCAACCCAAAAAGTTGAGGGCACGATAAGAGGAAGTTGAAAATCTGCGGGAGGAAGAACAGGAGCAGAGTCTTGGAAAAGTGAGCTTGAATGCCGACGACGGCAAAGGCCATTCCGGTGAGGTAACAAAGGGTATCTCCCGGGAAGGCTCTGGCGGGGTACCTTCGCGTACAGAACGATGTCAGACTCAAACTGTACGGCCAGGGATCTGCGAAACAAACCAATTATGATACAAAAAACCCGTACAAACTCCCAACAACGGCAACATGAAATAGAGGCTGAACAAGTGTCTCTCCACGAGGACTCGACTTCCATGGGCCATACCCGCGCTCCACACACCGCCGATCCTGATTTCGCCACTGACCTCGGTTTGATTTCCCAACAAGTGTAAGGGAATTCTCCAATCGATCGGCCAGGGAAGGTACAAAAGGTCATTGATAATTACTGAGACGGCAATGATGATGGCCTGTGAGACTTCAGAGCCATTGATCCCAGCCAGAATATTGATACCGTTCGTGGAAAAAGTGGACAGGAGCGACATGTAGACGTAGTATAGCGGGCCTAGTTGTCGTCAAAATTCAGTGAGTGTGTTATACAGTAACTCACTCTCTCAATTTTGACGCACCAAGATTGATCAGGGAGCCAAGGAGTGGACGGAGTGGTTTAGGAACAACCACGTTCGTGTTGCCCCGCTCAGAAAAGTAGACCATCAGGAGTGGGATCGAGGCGACAATTGGGACAGGTAGTTTGTGCCTCCATCGAATATCGAAGACGTCATCGAGGAATCCAAGGAGGGTAGCCATCATCAGCGATATGATGGAAGAGAGGTATACCGAGAGCTGTGGGTCGGAGTTACGCAAGACAAAAGAAACTCGTTGAGGAAACGAACCTGGTGATGGGGGAATTCGTCAATGGCGAGGCCGTGCACGAATTTCTGCTGGTTGTTGAATCGATCGGCAAAGACATTAGAAAAAGCGAACGGGATGAAAAGTATCAAGGATAGTATGTATACTGAAGCGCATACGAGACCCTGGCTCTCCGGACTTGAGAGAAAGCCGGTCAAGATCACGAAACGAAGGCGGGGAGCGAGGGACGTACATCGGAGTAGAGTATACCTTGAGCAAATCTCTTCCTTTAAGATTAGCCTGAATAAATCTGGGACCCAGAGCGGGGACCAAATAGAGGGTCGTGACGAAGGCAAGGATGGAGAATCCGAAGGAACTGTAGAGGGCTGGAACAGATGGCACTGGATCGAGGAAAGGTCTGAGGATGAACCAGAACGCAATTGGGACCAAGACACCCAGGAGGAAGAATCTGGAAAGCGGGCGAGGCTTTGGACCGTCGACCATGGCTTGTTCAATAAGATGGTATAGGGGGGCGAGTGAGCATGTTGCGGGGGCAAATGAGTATACGTGTCGGCGTCTTGAGTTACACGCGGGAGAGATGGGAACAAGCGCGTCTGCTCTCCCCAACGATCATGTCCGTGCTGGCTCGAAGTCTTCGCAGATGCTATTCCACCCGTCTACCCACTAGACCCCCTCCTAGGGTCCCGGATCCTCTTGCGGACATTCCAAAGGTCCAGTTCGAGGACGACCTCACTTTCATTCACCGCCCTCCTCCAACAATGCCTTCACCCGAATCATTCACTACCGCTCCTTCCTCTCCCTTGCTCCTTCCACCCACCCTGCCACAGGGTACTACGACTCCCTTCACCGACCCTTCGTTACCGCCTGTCTCCCAACCTTCGCTCATCCCGAAGAAGCAGTACCCCCGGATGACAGACCGAACTATCCAGTCTATGAAGGAGCTCCGTCATTCGGATCCTGCTAAATGGACCCGCACAAAACTCGCAGCTCAATTCAATTGTTCTCCGAGTTTTGTTTCCCTGGTGGCGGGGTTGAAGAGTAGCGAATGGAAGAAACAGGTCAGGACCGTAGCCGAGCAACATCAACGTGCCAGGGACAAGTGGGGTGAGAGGAAGGCGTTGCTCCAAAAGATTAGGGCCAAGCAGAGGGAGTTTTGGTAGACGTGAGTCAGCTCGTTTCACCGACGAGCGTTATCGTGTTGACAGTCTCTCTCTTCCTTCAGCCTATTCATCGTTAATAATAGTCTAATTTACCCATCCCCAGTGCGACCTTCAACCTAGCCCCCTCGTAATGCTCATGGTCTCCACCGTCTTACCGCTAAGTATTTAACCACTGACGACACCCTAGAACTCAAGCATCCAGATCCTTTCCAACTTCCAGCTTCGTCCAATCTTCCTCGCTCAGTCCCAGACTCGCCCGATCCCTCTCTTTCCATCTCAAGATTCCAAACCTGTGATTTACCCCTTCCAACCTGGGAAGACACGTCGACCCTCCACACCCTCCCGTCTTGTTCATCGCTACCAAGTACATCACCTTTGCCACGCGCGAATGTAGTAACGCCATGCTGCACATGATGCATGGCTCGTGGGTTGTGAACAACATCCTAGAAGTCAGAAGGTAGTTCGACCCGTTTTGTCGAGGTTCCTCCGGAATAGGGTCTTCGGGTTGGTTGAATGAGGCTTCTCCGACCTCGCGAGTGAGGCTCAATATTGAGTGCCGTAGAGGGTGATGCTTGGATGTTCGCGTATCGCCAACAAGGAACTCCAGCATCGGTTGCTCCCCTGGGGAGTACGGTGTCGGTACACCTGAGGCTACGGGGATCTGAAATGACCCGTCAACAGCCGAGAACGGGAGGGAGGTCCAAACGCACCTCGCCCTCTCTTTCGTCAGATAGTGCATAAACAATTGTTTGTTTCATGATCACTGTCGCCCATTTCACCCCTCCAGCCGTCCACTCCTCCAGTTCGTATTTCCTCGGTGGCGCGTACATGACTGGCCAAATCGATTGTTTGATCTTCATGGAGGTGATCGTGACGGCCGGGTAAGCAGGTACTTTGAGTTGATATACTTTGAAGCTCTCCATTTCCGGAGGGATTGGAGGCGGGGAAGGGTGTAGCTCTAGTGACGAAAGTAGCACCGTGACACCAGAATCGGATTTCCTCGCGCGCTTCAGATGCATGAGAGATGAGTGCTCGAGTCCTGTCTGCTTGATCCACCTATTACAAGGGTCAGTGAGTCCCTAGCAGGGTGTCAACGGGTTCTTCTACTTACTTCAGCAGCGTGGCCGTGTGTTTTGGATCCGGGAGGTCTGCAACCCAAACGTCCACTGAGCAGCGGTCAACGATAGGGTAAACTCAAAGTTTCTCGACTGTCACTGACCGGTGCGAATGGACTCGAGGTCTTCTTCCTGCACAATGTTGTTTACATCAAGCGCTTCAAATGGCAGTTCCTCTTCCGGGACGACCTTCGTTGGATCTTCGACGTCCGTACCGAAATCCAAATCGATCATTTTCGAGAACGGGCCCCCTCCGTCTTCACTTTCTTGAAGCGGAGGAAGACTGTCCTTGTTGTTGACTGACTCTTCGAACCAAAGCTTGGTCCCGTAGAAGATACACAGTTAAAAATGTCGCAAATTTCTTTTGGGGATTATAATCGCATGTGGCTTTGGTCGCGTGTAATTCGATCAGGATTGCTTTGTAATTGGACCGTGCCGTTCAGGTGATCGCGAGTTCAGATCCCTCCACCCACCTTCACCTTCCTTCCCGGCGCCCCGGCAAATAACAAGAACGGTGCGCGGTCCCTGTCGATGAGTGGTTCGCTCGAGACATGGACCTTCCACCGAGACGACACGCGTATGCCCGGTTCATGAGGTCACCAGTGTGATTGAACCTTGGCTGCAGCGTCTGTCGCTCAATCTTGGGAGTCCCCAGGGAGTAATTTCGTAGATGGTATCCGACGCCCCAGACCTATTCAGCGGTGGCGTCAAGTTGTAGATACCTTGATACTGGATTCTGGTGAGTCGGCAACATGAGTACAAGCTCCATCCAGTCGTGTACGGAATACCTACATATTTCATTGATTGTACTTGACAAATGTATTCCGCATCACTACAAAATGCAGCAGGGGGAAGACAGGAGAGAAATGGCAATTGAAAGAACTACACACAACAAGAGCTAGAAAACAAGGGTGGCAGCGACTTAACTATGTAAACTGAAAACTTAAGCAAGAAAATCAAAGTACATCAGAAAGTTGGGAACGGAGAGTGGATCGACAAAACGCTCTGCGACTGTTCTCACCGCTCGTCCAGTGTCCCTATTCCATGCACTTCACCATTTCACCACTTACCCGCGAGCCTACAACCAGCCCAAACAAGGCCACCTCCACCAACGGGGATAAGGAGTATCCAGGTCCCGATGTCCCAAATCAACCTTCGGTATAGGCGACGCCTCTGCAAGAGGCGTTCTTTCCGTTGCAGGAGGGGATCGTTCAAGGATGAGCTGGGTTCTACAGCATTCTGGGTTGATTGTGCTTGCGGAGGCAGAATGATTGACAAAGGTTTCCGGATGTTGTGCAAGGTGATGTGTATTGCAGCTGTAAAACGGGTTAAATCCACCTGTCAAGTGCGAGAAAGATGTGGTACGGTTCATTACCTGGAAGGAGATACGTCCCAGCCAACGTCAAGACCAATGTCACATTGCTAAGAACGCGGAAGAACTCAGGTGTCGCCGCGGCGAGGGTGAAGACCGCAACAGCTGATACAAGGTGTGAAACAGACGCATTCGTTACACGACGAGACCGGAAAGGTAGAGGAATGATCGGGATCTTAATCAGGACCTGCGGTAGGGTCAAGACAAGGGTGGAAACGTGTAGGATCGCCCGTAACAGTCTCGGGAACTTCTTGGCGTTGTCCTATACGAAGAACTTGCTCTGTTAAGGAGCGAAGATTGACGTGAGAAGGACTCACTGGGGAGAAAGGAGCTGAGCTGAAGAACGCCAGAGGGAGGATGAGGGCAAACGAAGTGATTGCAGACACGATGAGGAGCGTCCTGAAAGATTGATAGGTTTTCGTCTTATGCTTATGGTTCAAGTGTCCCGCCTTCAACGAACTATACAGGGAGACGGTTGATGAAGCAGTGAAGATAAATGCCGCCGTAGCTAATTCCTAGTTGAGTAAACCTTGGTGTGCAGATGTGGCAGATCGACTTACAAATGCCATCCCAAAGAGATCCCATAGCTGTCCAGCTGGCACTTGCCTCTAGAGTACCTTTTCCATGAGAATGGGTGGTACAAACGAACCACGCTACGTAAGTGATTACGGAGAGGATCGTAGGGACAACAGCGCGTTTTGAGGCCAGAGAATACGCAGTTGAGAATGGGAGTACCCCGAGTAGGAGGATTGCGGTCCAAAAGAACCTAGAAGACAACAAGTCCCCCTCTGGTGTCAAGGGGAGGATAAGGCTAACAGAAACTGAGGAGGCTTCAAGATTAAGGATCAAAGAACCTGGTGGTGGTGCACTGACCTCTCAAGAAAAGGGCTGCTAATAGCACCTTCAAAATCCAATCTCCGACCCGCACCGCCATACGCAACTTGATTCTAAGACGCTCTTTGGTGCGTCCTTTTGCGAATGCGTCTGCGACGATATCCTCAAGATTTATTTTGCGGAGGTACCGAGCGAGAAGGTACCAGACATATCTGGCGAATGTTGAAAGTACTGCAAAAGCGCATACAGCAGCAATCATCCAAGGGCGCAATGCGTTTATATCCGGAATAAACATGGCACCTAGGCCGAGGAATGGGGAGACAAGATAGAGATAGACGAGGATTGTCGATAGCGGGGTCGCGGACGAAGCGAGCCAGTCTAGCTGAGCAGCGTCGTACTCGACCTCTTCTTCGTCGCCGTCGGAGAGATAGAAAGGAGCGTCAATGTCGTCCTCATCGTCCGGAACGAGAACGATCAAGTTGGGGTGTGAATCGGTTTCGGGGAAAGTGTTGCTGGTAGTTGTGAGTGGTGTGCTCTCGTCGACAGAAAGGAGGGAATCCGCTGAAGCGTTTCGGTCCACGTTGACCATTCTGTAGAGAACCGGAAGATTAGGGAACTGCTCAGTGGAGACTGGTCATGGACGGACGAGAAAGCTTAAGGTCTCAAACAGTTCGGTCGAATGACTGTCGGCGGCTGTAACGGGGGTAACATCCAGGACCTGATCGCAGCCTTGTCTCAATCACCCCACAATGGACGATATTCTCGAGCTTCCCAATGCAGATGTCTCCAGGTTACAAGAGCGAGGACAAGGCGAAGGGCCTGACGACGATGATTCTTCTGCAGATGAAGAAGAGGGCGGTCTCGACTGGACAAAGCTTCCGTACGTTTCTCGCTTGTTCTTCCCCCCCGCCATACCGTTTAAATTTCACGTTCGGCTCGCAGGCTCGGGCCTTCCGTCTCTCGACCAGTCATTCCAAAGCGTGGAGACAAAGAATATGAGCCCGCGTCAGGGTCGAATCTTCAAAAATATGTCCTTGAAAAGACTCGTGCTGCGATGTTCGATGCCTTGAGGACCGAGAGAACGATCTCAAAGTGCGATTCGCTTCATCGTGTTGAGAATGTCCCATCTGACGCGCCAGTTTAGTAAAACGATAAGCTATGGTATCTGGTACCCGAGCATCGCCAGAGTTCACGTTACGGTGGCCCGTGGCGGTCATTTCACTTCCATCGGTCATTTCACTTCCATCGGTCATTCCGTCCCTCGCCCTACCCCCGCCCCTGGGGGCAGTCAATCGGGTCTATCTCTTGAGAAAGTATTCAAGAGATTGGAACTTCTCCCTGAAGAAGCTCTTTACCTCGTGGAGAGGGGAGCAATGTTCTGTTGGAAGGAGCACGACCTTTTCGCTGAGAATACGCAACAGGGATCTTCCCTAGAGGATATGGAGGGTTCCCCTATGTCCGTTCAACAAGCCTATGCGGAGATGATTGGAAGGGAGGACTTGACTCTCGAAAGGTATCAGGTACGATTCTTTCCTCGAGGAGGTCCTTAACCCAACCAGCTGAATTGCACCGGATAGGTATATGCATATCTGAAACGCCTAGGGTACGTCGTCACAAGAGTCAAACAACCGACCCCATCATATCCGATGCCTCCACCATATCCTTCGCCAGTCCGCGCTGTCCAACGAAGATCCTTGATGCAAATGGTTCTTCATCCATTAAGACTCATACTTTCCCGTATCACCACTCTGTTCACTCCTGCATTCAACTGGTGGAAACCGATCAGAATTAGTCCCTTGTTAGGGATAAACATGAACTACGGTTAGTCTAACTTGCCATCAGGCTGTACCGCTCTCACAATCCCCATAGCGTCCATTTTCCGAGCGCTTCGTTTCATCCCCCACGGCCACGGGGTACCTCTGAAGGTGAAACCACCACCTCCGTCAGTCGAAGAGTCACCATACGCGCACTTCTTCAATGTGTACAAGCCAAACACACCATACAAGAAAACAAATCCACCGGTCCCAGATTTCGCAATCTCTGTGGTCAGGTAATGAGATCCTCCAGCGGTAGTAGCTGCCCTTGTGCTTATTCAATCACGCAGTGCGGGAACCACCTGCATGCCATCCTTGGCTGAGCTTACTGCGCTATTCGACGCACTGCCCGAGATCCCACCTCCCATGCCTCGAGTACGGCAAAAACCTCCAGCAAACAGCGGTGGTGGCAAACCTCAGGGAAAGATTGTAGGGAAAAACGTTCAATTCAAAACTCCCGGGGCTGGTGGTAAGGTCACAACGGCTTCAGCGCCATCGACTTCTATCTCGTGGTTTTCATTGTGGCCATTCCGCAAGCAAACCACACAACAGCCAGTAATCAAAACCCCGGAAAGGCGACCTCATCCGATGGCGGCGATTAAGCAGGGGAAGAAGATAGCAATCATTGCCGTAGTGGATGCTGGCTCTCCGAGTTTCTTTAGGTTTGGACAAGGAGACTTCTCAGAATGGCCAATGGCTGGGTAATGGTGGCAACGCGGGGCAGAACCAAAGTTACGTCTAAATTATGCTTTGTCCTGGTGTTCCTTGGCCATGTAGGCTGTCGTCGCCGTCTAGGAATTTCTCCACGAAAAGAATAAGGGCGACTTACTATCGAGTACGCCCTTGTTGAATGCGATCAGCATGAGGGAAAACTAACATACTGTGGCTCCAATCTCCTAACGCTGCCCAAAGTTAATGTGGTTTCCATTGGAGTGATGAGTTGAGGAGGGATAGAGGGTCCGGCATAGTGTCCGACCCAGAATCAGCTTGAAGATCGAGGGAACTGAAACATTGACGTCGTATATGCTGGGACCAGCGGTATGCTTTGGCAAAGCCTGGACAAATTTCGCCTTGGGGCCCTAACGTCCACATTCTTGCGCAGACCTGGGTTGTCTTCGTAGCAGACACCGCCGATCCCAAATCGAATGCGACAAATTCAACCTGAGATGCAGCACCCTTCTCACTGATAATTGCTCCTCCGTGGGTAGGGGCAACCCTGAAGTATCTGATCCTCTTCGAATCTCTGAGGAACGGTGCACCGCGTATTGTGGGTATTATTGGACTGTATGGTCGCTTTCGAACGTCCCCGGTCCCACACTAGCATTGGTAATCGCGTCCGCTCTACTCCCAGCCCATTTGTAACGTGTGCTGGTGAGTGGGGCGTGTCATGTCATGTCATTTCTTTTGTTCCAGAGTCCCCGCGACCAGGGCGCCTCAGAGAAGCGCCATGTCATGAGAATGACATCCCTCCGAAGAACCTCCTCGCCCAAAGCGACGAGTTGAGAATTCCACTCGACGGTGGGGAGTTGCGGGCAGGGCACACCCTACGACGGCCAGCTTGTCTCTAGGGTCACAGGCAAGGTAACAGAACCCCTCAACTTCAACCTTCATTTGGAGGATCGTGTAGCGCGTGGGATGGTTTGTAATCAAGCACATGCACACGTCAAGTTGGCTTTGTATTTTGTGCGTCTCGTCGCTGCTGGCCCCACTGACCTGTACAATTGTCGTAAGGCCTATCACCGATCCGGAGGTATCTGTCTAATGTGACCAGATCAAACTTACACGTAGCCCATGCGCCAATCACGGTTTAACACGGTGACTTACCAAGACGACTGCGAAATACAACTGCGATTCAAAATCCCATGCTTACCCCCTTACTGAACCTGGGTAATCTGCTTCACGTCAAGAGCGGAATCGTTAGTAGGTCTTACACATGCTGAAACATTATAAATGGGAGATAGAGTATATAAAGGGAGGGCAAGCACTCGGAAAGATCACTCACTCCCCTCAGAAACTCTCCACACAACACCAAAAACCGACCAACGATGTCTCATGGAAAGCAATTCACCTTGTACACCCACGGGAGTGGTCCCAACGGCTGGTAAATTTGCCTTTACCTTCGTTGGAGGTTATGAGAACCTGAAAACCAATTCGATCCTTAGGAAAACCGCCATCGTTCTTGAAGAACTCGGGTTGACGTACGAGTCCGTGTACCTCGATTTCGGCAAGAGAGAGCACAAGGCTCCAGACTACTTGAAGGTCAACCCCAACGGCCGTATCCCCGCCATTGTCGACCACCACAACAACGACTTCGTCGTCTGGTAGGTCTTCGCTGCGGTCACCACCGCCGGCAGATAGCTGATAGAAATACAGGGAGACTCTGGCGATCTTGGAATACTTGGTCGACAAGTACGACAAGGATCACAAGCTTTCCAGCACCGGCCAGGACAAGTACATCGAGCTCCAGTGGCTCGCCTTCCAGGTTTCGGGCCAAGGGTGCGTGTATCTCTAGTGAGATGCTTAGCAATTCGCTGAGGCGTCAATGTAGTCCATACTTTGGCCAATCGGCGTGGTTCCAGAAGTTCCACTCTGAGAAGATCCCGAGCGCGATCGAGAGGTACAATAACGAGATCAAGCGGGTATTCAGCGTGTTGGACAGTGTGCTCTCAAAGCAGAAGTATCTGGTTGGGGAGAAGGTGACGATCGCAGATCTGTCGTACATCACGTGGAACGTGGCAGTTCTTGCCTGGGTGCTCCCCGACGCCGACATCGAGAAGAATTACCCTGCCTTTGCGAGGTGAGTGATTCGGTGTTGGTCGAATGTGGATAGACTCGAACTGATAGTGGAACAGGTGGCACAAGGAACTGACTGAGAGGGAGGCGGTTAAGAAAGTCTATGCGATCAGGGACAGCCTTTCGAAGTAACAACCCACTGGACACAACGTCCCTCAAGTAACAGAATCGAAGCGTCTGAATCTTTTTGTACGCTAGTAGCTCGAATATGAGTGTTGATGGATCCCCTATCCTTTTCACGAACGGAATGCCGTATATACGGTGTCGGCGAATTCCTAACGATTCCACTGGTCGAGCGTTGTGACATAGGGTGCCTGAAAATGTGCTTGAAAGGTGACTATCCAACATGCAATGATTGAAGACCGTTCCTTGGCAACACCCTTGGTGAGTGTATGTTTTTGTGAGTGGTTTTGGCGACGTGTTGTCGAGAGAGAAGAGAGTCTCGAGGGGCGGTAGGGGGACAGTAGACCTAAAGATTAAGCATTTAGACAGCGGAGGAAACATCGCCTGTTCTCTACCCTACGTGTCTACTATATATAAGTACCTACTGGCGAACATGTGTACTACAGAAGGCAATCGTGTGAGGAGCAGACGACTGGCAGGTCCTTGCCAAGATCCAGCGCGACGCTACAATGCCCTGAAAGCAACAACGCAGCAGTTGTCTCAAATATAAAAATTCATGGCATATCTCACTACGGAAACGGCGGATTCTGCTGTATGGTTTCCTATGAGGCTCGGTCCGGACTCTGCCGAGGCGTAGCAATCGTGAGAAAACTGATACGAGAACTATACATTACTTTCCAAATCAGGTACGCATCCCAAACTCTGTCCCATCGCTCCCCCGCCCGCAAGCCAACAACCCCCCTTCAAATAATCGCCGCTCGCGCTCACCATCATGCCAGGTGTACGAGACATCAGGTACGCATATTTTGGTGGTACTCGGACCATGTAGCTTGGATTTGACAGGGTTTGGGATTCAGTGCGGAAGCCTTCATCGCTGCATACGCTTCACATCTTAAGCGTTCGGGCAAGCTCGAGGTCCCAATTTGGGCCGACATCGTTAAAACTGGAGCATACAAGGAGTTGGCTCCCTATGACCCAGACTGGTACTATGTGCGAGCAGGTGCGTCTAATTGACCTCTCAACATGGAACCTCGAAAGTTGACTTGACCGGGCCGGTTCTTGGTGGTCAGCTGCTATTGCTAGGCACATCTACCTCAGGAAATATGTTGGTGTCGGTGCTCTGATAAAACTCCACGGTGGACGCAACCGGCGAGGAAATAGGCCATCACATCACGCGAACGCCTCTTCCTCGGTTCAACGAAAAATCTGCCAATCGCTGGAGAAGATTGGTGTGTTGGAGCAGACGGAAAATGGTGGTAGGCGGATCAGCCAGGACGGTCAGCGGGATTTGGACCGTATCGCCACGGCTGTCGTCGAGGCTACCAAGGAGGAGGAGGACGAAGAGGAAGAGGAAGGTGAGGGTGAAGGTGAGGGTGAAGGTGAGGGTGAGGGTGAGGGTGAGGGTGAGGGTGAGGAGGAAGAAGAAGAGTGAATCATCTCCCTCGGGTGTCTCCGTGTATGCTATGACGTTTTCTCATTGGCACTCTCATTGCAAAAACTGTATCACTGAATTTCGAAGCGTGACTCCATCTTGGACATGTTTTTGAGGATCTGGTTGTGCTTTGAAAGTTACGTAGGGAAAGGACTGGCTGAGCGCCAGCGGTGAGAAATGATTGGCACGTGATGTTTCGTTCGCCGGCACGTCTGCCTGCGGGAGCAGTGAAGGATAGGCCGCCTTGACATCTGGACAGGCGGTTCATGCGGCCATATCACATTCCCCATGTCTAACTTCAGCTACAGCAACAGCAACCTCTCCCATCGTCGGATCGGCAATTGGTTGCTGCTTGAAAAGCTTGGATCTGGCTTCTCTGGTGAGTGGGCGCCCTTCGCCACATTGGTGATTCATGGCCGACCTCGGGTGTGGTCATATGTTCTAGGTTGAACTGACTATTTGCAACGCACAGGGGCCATTTATCGAGCCGTTAATGTGCACACCAAGCCGCAACAAGTCGTTGCTCTAAAGTTACAACGAACGGACGAGTCTTGTCCAACGAACCGATATGAGCGATTTTTTTACCCAATCTTACAAGGCGGCTTCGGGATGCCGACGTTGTGGGGATCAGGCGTAGATGGGTCGTGGGACTACCTCGCGTTGGACCTATTGGGCTCGAGCCTACATTCGCTGTTTTGGAAATCTAACAAGAGTACGATGGATCTGGGGAGCGTGTTGTGCATCGGGATGCAAGTTGTGAGTCCGCTAGCGGTCTACTTGTCGCGTTTTGCTTCTCGCTGAAGAACAGATTTCGCTTCCTACTCGGCTGGTTAGTTAGCGAGATTAGAATTCATGCATGGACGTGGGATTCTCCATCGCGATATCCAACTGGGAAACTGCGTTGTCGGTTTACCGCCGAACGAACAGACTATCTACATGATCGACTTTGGGTTCTCGAAACAGTACATTGACCCGAAGACGAATCGGCATATACCAGACAGCAAAGTGAAGAGAGACTTTATTGGGAACTACTGGTTTAGTTCCGTTAACGTGCATTGTCGAGGAAAAGGCGAGCCTACAGATTTATTGACCTACCCATACCGAGGACTAACAGGAAGTTACCAGTTCCATCACGCAGAGACGATCTGGAGGCACTGGCCCTGATGCTCATCCACCTTCTTACCCCTGGCGGCCTCTCGTGGACGAGGAAGGGAGTCCCGAAGGATAATATCGAGCACGACCGACTGAAACGGACGAAATTGGCAGCGCGACCGGAAGATATTTGCCGTGGGATGCCGGACGAGTTCGAAGAGTTCCTGAGATACTGCAGGAAACTCAAGTTCGCAGAAACACCAGACTATGGGCATTGGATCGACGAGTTCCGGGGAGTAGCCAAGTCGCACGGGTTCCCAGAGAGCGACGCGTTTGTTTGGCCACCACCCCCTCCACCGGTATGTCTCCTAACATCGAGGGCGCTGGACTATTCGACTGACACATCGGTACTTCCTGTAGCCAAAATCGCATGCTGTGGTACCATCTCCAAGGAAGGAGCCTGCTAACACGGGTGCCGAGATCGCAAAGGTTCTTGACGATCTGGGTCAACTGCGATTAGAGGAGACGCCTAAGGTTCTGGGCGACCGGATACGGATTGCCAATGCGGTACAACAAGCACGAGAAGCAGTCAACAAACCAACATCAGATGATAAGGAGGTGATCGTTATCAGCAGTGAGGATGAGGACGATTCAACAAAGCCTATTCCCAAAGCGAGGAGGATATACCTTTTGCGGACGAAGGTCTCGGCCGCTACTGATAACGCCACGTTGTCGAAACTACTGTTAGAGTTCGTGGAGGTGCTGGAGAAGACCTACTCGAAAAGTCTTACTGTGGAAGGGTTCGCATTTCTGGACACGTTGTACAAGCAACTAGCGGATCCTTCAGTGTTCGTGCAACCAATGCGGACGTCGAAACGAAGCGGCGGTTCGGCGAATGACGCGGCAGAGACGGATGCGTTGGCAAAAGGGAGAGCGAGGCGCGGAAGGCTGGCGATGCTGAAGGAAGACGTGGAGAAGGCTCAGACAAACAGGGTACTAGCTGGACTAGTGAAAGCGTTTGGGACAGAGATCGATTCGAGCAAGGGCAAGACGCTGCCGAAAACGGCGTTCGAGTTTTTGCATGCGCTCGGCGCGAGACTTCAGGAGATCAAGTAGAGGCAGAGTGGATTTTTCTAGAGATGTATTCGTTAAGATTGTTGTAAGTGCATGTCTAGCGTCATGTTCGCGGAGAATGAAGATCGGCTCGTTCGTCGACACGGTGCCGTGGTTACCCCAGCCATCGAAATTTCGTAACTTACCATGGTGTGTGAACCTGTCCAATGGGGTTTGAGGGAAGCGCTCGATTGTCTCTCTCGAGGGTTAGACGAGAACAAGCCGGAGCACAGTGGGAGAACATAGACTATACGACTCGTGCTACGTATCTATCTGCTGCATGGAGGGAGTGTTGGGGGAGGAGAAAAAAAAAGAGAAACTTTTTTTCAGAATTATCTGAGTTTTTGTTGGGGAAGTGACACGTGGGGAATAGATGGTTCCGGGTTCGGACTTGGCTCAAAAAATGAAGGGAGTGTCGGTTGTCTCTCTTCTCCGTCCTATACCCTCCCCTCATAGCAACAGAGGCAGGAGTCGTCTTTTCTCCCTCTTTTTCCTCCTAGATCTTAGACAGCAGCCATGGCGCACAACTCCGTCGACCGTCTCACTGTAGACCAGGAACAGGTCGTCATCCCAGACCTCACAATCAAAGACCTTTTGGGCGCAATCCCGTACGTCGACGTGTCATCTCCTTCCAGCGACCACCCCATCTCATCCCCTTCTTTTTAGGGCCCATTGTTTCAAGCGAAACGGATGGCGATCCTCTCTCTATGTGTCCGTCTCCTTTCCTTTTGTTCGCTGCCACGTGAAATTTGACGCATATATGCTCCCAGTGTCGCGGATTTTGCCGCCTTGGCTGCTATCTACAAGACTACCATTTTCCTCGATGCCCTTATCCATCCTGAGGTTATCCAACTCCCATACCCGATCCTCTACGGTGCCGCCAAGTTCGCGCTCTGGTCTTTGTATACCTTCTGGGCCGGCCTCGTTGCCACCGGTGTTTGGGTCATTGCCCACGAGTGTGGTCACCAGGCCTATTCCGAGTCCAAGTTTGTCAACAATGCAGTCGGCTGGATCCTCCACTCTGGGTATGTGTTCCCCCGCTCCACACCATCAGGTCCATTGATTGTCTTTTAGTCTCGGTGTTCCATACCATTCCTGGCGTATTACGCACGGGAAGCATCATGCTTCCACTGGTCATTTGACTCAGGATCAAGTCTTCGTCCCCAAGACTCGCTCTTACCTTGGTCTCCCCCCCTTCGATCCCGCTCACGAGGATATTCAGGGTGCTTCAATCAGCAAGAAGGTCATGAATGAGCTTTGGGATGCTCTCGGAGACTCCCCCATTGGCGCTTGCCTCGGATCTGCCAGTTATTTGGTACGTTTATCCACCCGCTGATCCGATCGACAAGGTCTGATGAGCGCCGTTAGTTGGGTGGTTGGCCCGCCTACTTGGCCTTCAACTCTTCTGGTCAAAAGCGTTACCCTTCTGGTAGCAACCGTGAGTAACGTCGTCTTTTCCGTCCCCTCAACACTTAATTCCCTACCTAGACTTCAATCCCAGTGCCGCGATGTTCTCTCCCAACCAATGGGGTCAGATCATCATTTCGGATATTGGTGTCTTCCTCTGGGCTGCCGCTTTGTACTACTCGATCAACAGGTTTGGATTCTTTGAGGTCTTCCGTATCTATCTCGTCCCTTATCTCTGGTGTGTGGCATCTGTTACCCCGATTCGAGATTATGGGCTGACGTTTTCCCAGGGTCAACCACTGGCTCGTGTTGATCACCTTCTTGCAACACACCGACCCCCTCCTCCCGCATTATCGTGCAGGCGAGTTCACTTTTCCCCGTGGTGCTCTGGCCACCTACGATCGCAACCTCCTTGGCGACCTCGGGTCTGTCATGGCCTGGATCGCTGCCACCTGCACGCACGGTATCTCTGAGACTCATGTCGCCCACCATGTTCACAGCAAGATCCCTCATTACTATGCCTGGGAAGCCAGCGATGCCTTGAGGGCTCGTCTCGCCCGTGCGGGTATCAAACTGCAGGGACGCAACTCTGGATGGGCCGAGGTTTACCGTGTCTACAAGCAGTGCAAGGTATTTCAATTTTACTTGTTTGGCTCGTTGCCCTCTCCGCTGACACCATCGAAACAGTTCGTCGAGGATGAGGGTGACATCGTTTTCTACAAGAACGCGCACGGTCTCTCTGCCGCCAGGTCACTGGTAGTCGATGTCAATGCCAGCGACTCCGGTATCGATGTTCATGAGAAGGATAACTAAACCCCCCTCCTCAAAAATTGTATTTTCGACACGCCGGTGTACGAGCGGGTGTGTGTAGGGATATACTGTCCTGCGTTCGAAGCGGGGATCACGAAATCGAGAAGTCATAATCACGAGAACGTAATCTCAGTAATGGAATCCAATGACAGACTTTTTCTTGGTTCACCCTGCCCGAAGACGTTCCGATTCGAACCACCCGACCACTTGAGAGATGGAATTCTGACTGACCCAACCTTGTCTCCAACTTCCTCAACGGAGATCTTGAGACGATGTCCTCCAGGTCATTCGAGAGCTTAACGAGCTCCAAGGACTCGAGCGAGGACCGTTCAGAGGTACATTTTGGAGAAATACTCGTTGTCTCTTGGCTATCCTCTCTGACGGACCAGCAGAACTACGACATCATAAAAGAACCTGAAGGCGGGGTTCCTCCAGGAGCTTATCTTGCTACCTGCAAAAGAGGCCGTTTGAAACGCAGAACTGTGGTACTGAAAAAGGTACGGTATCTTGTGTGCCTCCGTTCTTGCTAACATCAACACCATCACGCTATGACCAGGTTCTTGCAACTGAAAACACTCTGGGTTCTGTCGCGGTACATCAGGCCCTGTGTCACCCGACCATCTTGTCCCTGTTCTCAACCTTCCCCGCTGTTGATTCGGACTCTGAAGGCGATCGACAAATGCGATCACAAATTGGAGTTCCTACCACGGTCACGACACAGTGGATCGTCTTGGAGCATTGCGGGCCGCACGGCACCTTATCCAATCACCTCCCTCGTTTGAACCCGGCGTCAACCTTGCCTCTAGAAGAGAGCAGGATTCGAGGGGTGGTTAAGACCCTAGCGGAAGCACTGACGTATCTGGAGAAGGAGAATGTAGTTCACAGGAGGCTGACTCCAGAGTGTGTCTATGTCACGGAGGACTTCAGAGTGGTGAGCGTGGATCTGTTGCTCGTTTCGTGGGATGGTAATGGAACCTAACTGGATGGCTACAGAAACTTGGAGGATTTGACAGTGCGATTAGAATCTCTGCGGACCGTGACTCCGATGGTAGTATGGGAACGCTGTCCATCCCCAAGACTGAGGTAGAAGGCGTTCAACACCACTTAGCCCCGTACGTTCCCCACACAACCATTACCGTTTGCCACAATTTTGATTTCCTCATACTTTGGAAGAGAAATTAAGGCGGGAATGCGTTATGATTGTTCCTCAGATCTGTGGTCTCTTGGTCTCTTAATTCTTTGGATGCTAGATCCTTCCAGGGTGCGTTTTCTCCCACCGCTCCTCCCCTCCCTTTTTTTCCGTTTGGCCGAGCTAACGAAGGACGTTCTCTAGGGTCCAATGTCAAAGCTAGATTCGATCCGGGTTGAGGGAGAACTAGGAACTCTGGTTTCCCAGCTTTTAGAGAAGGTAAACACCGCAGAGCTGGCCAAGTCGAATCCTACTTAGCTGGGGTTTCTTGTAATGTAGGCTCCCGAAAGACGGATCAAAATACAGCACATGTGCCACCATCCCTTCTTGGACCCTCGATTTCCCGTCCAAAATCTCGATCCGAGCCCCCGTTTCATGGAGCGACAGAAGGAGGCAACACGGTCAGCCCCGCGGAAGATACACGAGTTTGAGATGAATCGAGGTAACCAGGAGGTGGCGGCCTCGCGAAAGCCGTTTGGGGAGTTAAATAGTCGCCGATATCCTCTGCGTGACCTCGAGGAAGGCAGTGGTCGTACAGGTTATCGCGGCTGTTTTCCTGATGTTATCGTTGCTGCTGGACCGTCTACATCGAGTCTACCTTCCCTCCGAGCCGATCATGCGAAGAGGAGAGTGATTTCCGACCCTGTATACGGTACGAAGGAACGGAGGAAGTTCTTGGACCCCATTGAGGAAATGGAGAATGAGCCTGAAAGCGAGGAAAGACCAGCCCCAGAGCCAAGGGTTCGATTCAGGTCCAAATCTGTCGCTGCTGTTCTCCCGCTGTTTCTCCAAGCTCGCGGTGGTCCTCTGACAACTGGGGGTAGTGACCCTCACGACCAGCTCGAAGATTCCTCACTGGAGAGTTCCATTAGTATCCTCGGGGTGCCAGCAGAGGGAGAGGTGGTCAAGGACATGAGTGATGGGATGAATACTGAGGAACTACTCAAGGACTTTGAAGAGGCTTTCCACAGCCCTCTACCATCCTCAACTCTGAGGCAGGCAGCTTCCAACAAGCCCGCCTACCGAATCAAGAGCATTCTAGAAACCGTTATGCCGGAATCGCACTCTACCCCTGCAGCGGTCAAACCTAATGTTATTCCGATACACGTTTCCTCGTCCCCTCCGACCCATCTCCCACCTTCGGAGCCACCTTGCCATCCATTCGATAATCCAACTTCTAAGGGAATCGGCGTGCCACGCCCGAAACCATTTAACACCTCCTTCCTTCCGCCCCAAACTCATAAAGTCGCTCGCGGTCAGCTTGTCGTTCTCCCCTCGAGAACGCTACTCGTGGACTTCAGGGAGGGAGAGAGAAGACAGGGAAGGCAAGGGATCGAAGTGCTCACAATCAGTCCCGATGGGGAAGAGGTACAGATTCTCCCACATGTTCTTGCCACACTCATAGCTCATCACCTATTTAGATTAACGTTTTCAGCGCCCCGCACATGAGTAGTCCCTGTTGTCTCGTCGAGCCATCCGCTACTTATAAGCTTGGTGCCCTTCCCAAGCCGTATTGGAAATTGTATACGACCGCCGGAAAGTTCGTAGAGCAGATCAAACAGCATATTCCGAGGGTTAGTGAGCAAGATTCATTCAAAATATCGATGGTCGGATTGAACATCGTCCTACTCCCTTAGCTGGTATTGTACGAGTCGGATTCAAAGTTCACATTGATGGCAAACTTCCCGGGTGCAGACGTGGAAGCCGTGTTCTATTGCCCAGAGGGTCCCGGGATTCAACCAGACGAAGGGGGGGAACTACCTGGCAAGACGAATGGCAGTCTCCCTCTCCGTGCAGTTGCTATGAGGATCAAGATCATGCGGAGCCGACAGCTGGTCGAGGTGTCTCGTCAAGTCCTTGTCCCTGGTAGGGGCCGTAAATGCAATGTGAAGCCAGGCTCAAAGAAGTCACCCCTGCAAGAGAAAGAAGGAGAATGGAGGAAGGTTGTCCTCGTGGCTCCTGGTGGAGATATCGACGCCATCGACCAAACTTCACTCGATGGGTACGAAAGGAACGGATTAGAGAGGACGGAAGTCTTCCTCGCAGTCTGCAGAGCCATTGAAAGTGGCCTCGTCGAGGCTGTGGAACATCCCCAGGGCGAGATCTCTTGCAGTTCAAATTCATTGTCGTCCATCCTGGCTTGCAAGACTCTTCCAGTGGACCAGCACGACAACGACGTACCCAGAGAATCAGAAAGTATCGGCCTGACGCGGAAACTTGGGCATTTCCAGCACTCTATGACCCCTACGACCTCCGCCCCTTCAGTGGGGTGGAATAAGGGCCATCACGGGTTCCCCTTCGAACCCCCTTCCCTGACTCAACAACCCGGAGGCTTCGAGACCAGGTTCATACCTTCCGTCGGGTGGTGCGTTCGGTATGTCGGTCCGTCCGGCGGTGCGGGAAGATATAGGATGATGTTCTTCGATGGAAAGACTTTGGAAGTGGACGTTGACGAGGAATGCGTGGAGCTGATGGATAGTGTCCGGGATGAGATCGTAAAGTTGGTCCACAAGCCCCGGTATCCCCGAGTCTGCGAATTGATTCAACCATCTGTTTCCCCAGGTACAAAATCAGGGAATGCAGTTCGAAGAGGGAGATAATGGAGAAGATGCGGGTTTTCAAGGAGTTCGTGTCGATGTTTGACGATGGCAGTGACGCAGAATAATTTACTTTGGAGTTGCTATACAAGACCTCGTACGTATCCGTTACCTGTGAAACGAATCAAAGAGAGACGATTCACTGGATGGGGTTACGGATACTTTTAGATACTCTAATCGTGGGATAAAGACGTGCAGAGATCAGGGTAATAAAAGATAAAGTACAACGAAATGGGTTGTTTAGAATTAAGATTAGCTTGAAGAGACCGTACCTCAGAGAAATCTACGATGGAGGTCGTTATTTCCGTTTAGTCGTCGCCGATCTTGGGGGCAAGGTAGTAGTGGATCTTCCCTTGGGTAAACTGGTACGCAACCTGTGGACATATGAGAACTGATGAGAGCGAGGGAGCGAGGAAGAAGAGTGTTGACTTACGAGTAAAGGAACGTCGGCACTCATCATCAGTTGAACTCGTCGGGAGAGACTTGTGCTCTTGGAGAAATTGACGAGGTACTTCAAGCTGAAGGTCAAGGACACTGCTTGATTCATGTCGATTGATACCCCTTCTTCTGCCTCCTCGTCCTCGTCCTCGGACCTTTTTGCGCGTTTGGAGGGCTTGGAAGGCTTGAAACGAAAACGAGTGGACTGAGTCGAAGATAAAACCGTAAGCTAGGATAAATTCGAACCTTGGAGGGTGCCTTCTTCCTCTTCTTACTGTTCGACTCTGAGTCTTCCTCTTCTTCCTCGTCATCGTCTGGCTTGGCTTCGTCGTCGTCATCGTCGTCTACCATCTCGACGTCGGAACCGCCCTCCTCCCTCTTGACCTTGGCCTTCTTTTTCTTCTTGGAGGAAGACTCCTCCTCCTCCTCCTCCGACTCATCCCCGTCTTCGTCCTCCTTGGCCTCTTCTCTCTTCACCTTGGTCTTCTTTTCCTTTTCCTTCTCTTTTCCAACTTGCTTGGACTTCTTCCGCGCACTCTCGTTCTGTTTCAGGAGGACATTGCCGTTAGCAGCCTCTCCCTCGGCGGTGAATCTCACGCCGTCTTTCGAGACGTCGATCTTGACGGATTCGCCGAGAGCCGAGAGATCGCGGACGATACGTGCGAATTCGCTTGAAGGCATTGTCACACAAACGTCGTATTCGGTATCTGGGATGCCGAGGGTGTCCGTGTCAATGTCCATGAGTTTCAGTTCATAATCAGAAATTCGATCGGCATCTAGGCGTGAGATTGGTTGAGATATTGAACATTATGAGGGGGGAGATGAACAAACTCTTTGCCTCGTAGGTCAAGTTGAGAGTGTCGGCATCGTCGGCGGCCTTCAAGGTACAAACGTCGTCATCTTTGGCACACTTGAGGATCTTGGTGAGGGAAGTCAGGTTGACACCCAGTGGAATCGGTCTGTCACAACGGTATTTTGCGAAGCCCGCTCGCTCAAGCTCGACGGAGACGAGCGCGACGTGGGAATTGTCCATCGCCTGTAACGTCTAATACCATAATACATGATGAGGACGCGAGAATCGGAAATAAAATAAGGAGAAACACGTACGATACCCTCTTCACCGCACTGGAAGTTAGCGTCGGATACCAGTTCCTTGATAGCTGGGGTTGTGAATGAGAGGGATCCTATTATTTGCGTGCAACCGGGGCGCGTACCTTCAAGGAGTTTCTTGAGAGTTTGAGCCTCGGCGAGCTTGGCTTCTAACATTTCGACACGCGATGTAAGTGGGAGGTGATTAAGAACTTGCAAGCGCGTGACGCGTCACCAACGCGTTGTTCAGGTCGTCGCGTGACTTATCGTGTTTACTCTCTAGGACTGGGGGTGGGCAACGCGCGGCCAAATTTTAGTGCCGATCGTCGTCTTTTCGCTGGACGCATCATCGCAGTCCAGTTGGAAGGTCGTCCCGATAATATAATTCATAGATTTTGAGATAGAAACATCGAGAGTAATTCAACAAACAGGGCACCCTTATGAGGCTTGCGTTGGACCTTGCACTTCTAGCCCTAGCGACAGTGAGTGGTATGCAAGTCGTCAACTAAAAATGACAAAATAAGGTTGAATTGTCGCTCCACATCCAACGATGGTGTCTAGGGCCTTTTTTTCGATAGGGTCAGCTTGCCGAGACTGGAGTTAGTTTCTTGCGCTCGGTGTGGCAGGCAGGGGAGGGTTACTCTATTTGTTCGCGCACTAGTTACGTAATATAGCCATCCGAACATATGCGAGCCTAGCAGGAAAGGAGGTGTACCGAAATCTATTTTCTCTTGTCCTCCACGCCATCTATGCCATCCTCTACACTCTACGTGATGCCTCTCAAAGGCCGTCAGAAGACAGAAT
>MU118234.1:15174-27109 GCA_014904855.1 Thelephora ganbajun | reverse complement strand
AAGCATAGACAGAGGGAACGGTTCCAACGTGCCAAGGAAGCTAAGGCTCTTCAACCGACTGAGGTCCCAGTAGTTGGTGTCATTGAGACTGATCCCTCGAGTGACATCGTCGCTTAGGGTCAGTCTTCTTTCCAGCGCTGATTCCTTTGAGAGCTTCACAACCAGTGTCGCTCAGGGGCACGCGTTGTGCAGCATGTCCCACCTGATAGGCTTCTAACCCTTCGACGTTAGGCTGCTACAACTTCTTTCCCAGAACAAGATTAGAAAGTTAGACTGTAAGGATGTTGTCTCTAGTGGGGCAGTGAACACGTAGCTTGTTAGGTTCCTCTTGTAAGCCTAGGTCGAATAGGATGAAGTCCTCAGGGTAGATAGGTCAATTCCCAATTACCAATGGGTTGAATGTGATCTTCGTCTTGACGATCTTGTGTCTGTGTGAGTGAGCAAGGCAAAATGGTGAAAGAGTATGTACAAAAGTGTCCATTTGTTAAAGGATAGAAACTGATAGGGTATCTTGGAGAAAAGTGGGGGGTAACGAGCTGTGATGTCGTAAGGAATAAAAGTTTTAAAAAGATATACATGCCCTTAAACCACATAATCCTGACAATCCTGACACTCCCCTGAGGTTCCATCCAATGCACATTCTCCCTCATTGGAGTACCTTACTCCTCTAGAGAACCATTCCCCCATCCCTATTCCTCCTTGGTGAGTGGTGCCAGGTCTGTTGGGTCCTGGAGTCCCATCTCTTGCTCCTATCCCTGTCACGGAAACTGTCTCCCAACTCATCCCTATAACTGAGGATGAGGAGTGTGAGATCGAAGACTGTTTGGTAGGAGTGTGGCAAGCCCAAGGCAGAGCTCAAGTACATGCTCTCTGCCAGACCATGTTTGATCACCATCCTTACTTGAAGGCCATAGGAAATGCCACCAACCATCCTTGATTTGTATACTGACCAGATGTTGGGGCTGAATGAGAGGTTCACTGAGCTCTCCATTGGGCTAAACTCAGGGGTGACTCAGGGTACAAGGTTAGCAGCAAGTCCAGAAGTGAGGGCCTTTCATCTGTTGAGCATGATGCATGTTGTGGCATTGATGCCCAACTCTAATGTTCATGCTTGACTAGTGGCAAGGGGTATGGCAGGTGAGATGCAGATTGTCTTTCCTCTAGATAGTTCAGACTTTGATGCTCTTAGTTCTGAGCATGTCAATACCTTCAATGTACATGGCTTGTATGATGACATAGTCCATAGTAGTGTTCTGGACCAGGCCACAGACATTGAGGGTAACAATATCTTGGGTCCTATTGAGGAAGAGGGGGATGATCCACAAGACTGGATGGATGAGGAGTAGAGTAGATCCATTTGCTGAGGTATACTGGTGCCAGTATACAACTGAAATTGTCTTTCTTCTGCTGTGTGAGTGAGCAAGTGTCAGGCCACTCTAGCCCAATTTGTCAGGGCCACTGGCCCTGGGACTACCTATACTGTGACAAGAAGCATGAGGGCCTGGAAGTGTCACTAATTAACACTGGTCAAGCATGCTAGGGCGATGATAGGTTTGAACAGGGGGGGGGATTGCACTGAGCACAGATATGCAAGAGGGGTGTCAGGATTATGCGGTTTAAGGGCACGTATATTTTTCAAAACTTTTTAATCCTTACGATATCACAGCTTGTTACCCCCCCACTTTTCTCCATGATACCCTATCAGTTTCAATCTCTTAACAAACGGACACTTTCGTACACACTCTTTCACCATTTCGCCTTGCTCACTCCAACAGCCAAGATGATGAAGAAGATTTATTTTGTAACACTGATGCCGGTGCTACCTCGGCCGAGACTGGGACTCGATACTCTACTCTTCCGCGTATTCCAACTTGTTATCTACTGCTCCATCACAAACTACATCGGAGACTACCACAGGACGAACTTCAGCCTCCATCTCTCCCGACGCGAGCGAGTCAAACTCCTCTTGAGAAACAGGGAACACCAACTGCAATTCCCCTCCCACGAAATCAGAGGACAGGAGACGAGCGGACACTGTGGAGTTGGGCATCATCGTGACTGCCCTCATCACACTCAGCATCTGATAGCCCCTCGCTTCCGGACTCCAAATCCCCATCTGCTCCTGAGTCAACTCCACGACGTGCCCGCCACAACTTGGACTGGATCTCTCGTTTGACTCCAAGCCATCTAGAGTAATTGGGATGGCATTGTCCTAATGCCTTTCGGTAAGGGTGGTAATCGCGTTTAACACGATTCAGACCTACGGCTCCTTGACACTGCCAGGCTCCCACGAGACGATCTTCTATCGCTCTAGCCTCGTCCTCAGAGATCGGACGAAGAGTGGTAGTCAATTCAACTACCGTCCTACGAGGACTTGGACCTGGAGGAAGAACAGGAACTGGAACTTCATTCTCTGGAGGGACGACAATGGTTTCCTCAGATTCCACCTCAACGGCAGGAGAAGATGGATGAGGAGTAGAGGGATGAGACAAGAACAACAGCACTGCCCCAGAACCGTCAAGCGGCGATTCCGGAGTGGCACACGTGCACATCCTGTCATGAAGAGACAAGAGCCTGCGACGATGAAGCTCTAGCTGAGATGAATGACCCCCGACGAAGCTAACAAGTGTGTTATGCTTGTCCTGCAGGGTATTCAGGCAACCCCTATGGCGATTCAATCGAACCCCATCCTTCTCTAACTCGGTGTTAACCTTCTTATTGGCATCGAAGGAGAAGCGATCAACCGTCAGGAGACGATTGTTCAACAGGGCCACCTGCCCCTTTAATGCCTGGAGGTCGGCCTCCACACAATCGTTCTATGCGGTATACGTGTTAGTCTTAATCAACTAATACGGTATACCAGACATACCCTTCTACGTTCTGCTTCATACAAGGACCATAGACAATCGGTGACTACGGCCGAATACCTGATACTCTGCGACGACCACTTGTGTGGTTCATTGAATTCTTGAGGATCTATCAAACCAGATGACACCAAATCGAAGAGAACTTTCTCATTGTCAGCCATATCACGCCCCCGACGCATATGGTCCTGGTTCATGAGCGCTCCAATAGCCTGTTGCCAGACTATGTCGTCGAAGGAACACCCACTGGCGAACTGACGACGAGGGAACTCATTATCAACCTGCGAAATCACTGCATTCACAAGCTAAAGGCAAACTGAGATGAGTTTCACAAATCGAAACTCGGTCAGCTCGCCTACCGACGACATGGATGGGTACTCGAAACCGTAGCTGTCCTTGGTCAGTTGACCATACTTGCAGTGAGGACGAGAGTCGAGGCGAGTAATCTTCTGATTACGAGGAGAGATAAATGTTCGGTTGTTCTCGAGAGTCATGGTGGGGAAGGAGAAGCGATTCATTGGGGAGATAGCAAAGGAAACAGTCAAGTTAAATACTCTTTCGCTAAGTTCCCCTTCCTCTGCCAAGACGATCTTGTCTTACTCTGCCATACTTAGTCATCGGCCCGCCACAAGAAGGCACAGTCAGCAAAACCCACTGCCACCCGATCAGGAAAGAATCTTCGATCTATGGTGCTGAGCAAGCACTTTCTATTAATAAACCTTCCACTTGTTGTTATTGGTTTATCATTTCCTTCTTCTACTTTCTTATTCTCTAGAAAATTGATGGATGATGAAGACAGGACTCCTTATGGACCGACGGGACTCCTTTAGGATCAACGGAGCTCCGATGGTCTGTGCGCTATCACATGGAGGAGGCAATGGCCTGTGTGCAATCACATGGAAAGATTATGGTCTGTGCGCAGAAGCCTACCCTATAGTGTTTGGATTAGTATATAGGCGGCCTCCCTAGCCCTTGTAGCTCCCCAGTCTTATTATCGTTAGATATCCTCTCCCCTCTCGCTATACAGTGAGTGGTGTTTAGGCTGAGGGTGCTATTGAGAGCCTTCGACACCGATCCCTTCCTCTCCCACTCTCATAAACATCTAGTGGTCGACTCTTACCGAGAGACCCCTCTATCATCTGTTGCCAGGGCACCCATCGGAAACCTTGGGTCGAATCCCACATCGTTTAGGACACGTCTGAAGAAACTGTTCACTGCCAGTCTGAAGTGGTTGTTTGTCTTGGAGGCCAACCCGCTGGAATACTGTGGACTCAGGCACCAGAAAGACGAGTATCCTTTTTGTCGGGGACTAGCTATCCTCGTTTGTGCTGGTGAGCATTTGGGCTAGAGTGGCCTAACAAGGGGGTGTTCCCCAAAAGTTTGTGATGGTGAGACATAAGAAGGGAAAAAGGGAAGAAAGGGAAAGAAGTCAGAGAGTCAATGGGTAGATGCTGGAAAATCAGCAAGAGTCCCAAAGGTCAGGATTTCCTGAGATTTCAAGACTGGGGAACTAATTTCCACCAGTCGTTCTAATATACAAGTTGTTGTGATTGTAAGTAAACAATCGTAAATAATGAAATAAACATAAATAAATATCAATGAAAGGCGTGCTATGTTCATCACGAAAGGAAAGTATATGAATGAGAGTGTGTCGTTTTACTTGTCTTCAGCTTCAGTATGTCATCCTCCACCTTTCTCCTCTTGAATGGTTTTACCATTTCTCGTCATGACATCGGTCACCCTCGCCCCATTTGTTCTCCCCTTGGCATCGATCTTACCCACTTCATTATGTCCAGGAGCTGTTCCCAGTGGTATTACCCCCACTATCCTTCCACCCTTTTTACCAATTCCATCTGGGTTGCTGCCATGGCTTCTTTCAAAAGCAACATTGCCCAGGGTGCAGCCTTACCATCAGGGTCCAACCTTACCCTAGACGACCTCCTTACTATCGGGTTGGTCGATTGGGAGGGAGCTAATCTGGGTGAGGATTGTGCATGGGATGCAATGCACTATGCTGCAACAGTTGTGGA
Organism: Thelephora ganbajun; assembly: GCA_014904855.1. Taxonomy (NCBI): domain Eukaryota; kingdom Fungi; phylum Basidiomycota; class Agaricomycetes; order Thelephorales; family Thelephoraceae; genus Thelephora; species Thelephora ganbajun. The sequence continues at coordinate 22,215 of MU118234.1, read as the reverse complement.
GCAACTGTTGTCCTGTGTCAAGAGTGTGGAAGGCCAGGTAGGTTTTCATTTTTGTAATTGAATGTGCCCTGGCTGAAGTTCTTCAGGTTACTACCCAGGCCAATGTCTTACAACTTCAGGTGTCTGGGTTAGACTCCCTTTTGAATAAGAGGGCCAAGGATCACCACTTCTTATTGGCACAGAATGCCACTTTGGAGCAGGAGGTAGAGTCCTTGACCCAGACGGTGGCTCGGCTGGAGGGGGAGTTCAGTGTTCTCCTGGCACGAGTTGAAGCATTGGAGTGGGTGACTCCCTCAGAGTACCTCTCAGTGGAGGATCTGTTGCACCAGGGTGCAGGAGGGGAAGTCGCAGATATGGAATTGGATGTTGCTCAGGAGTTGGGACTTCACCTGGACTTTGGTGCACTGGTAGATAGGCCAGAGTCCATCGATACGACTGCTCCTCTCTTTCCCCTGTAGTCGTCTCGTTTGAGGGTCCTCCGGCAATGATACTCTTTATTTCTTGTTTTCTTCACGCATTTGTGTGAACAATAAGGGTATATTGATGGTAAAGAGGACAACAGGGAGACGCATGATGACACAATTGCTCACTGGCACAAAGAAGGAGTTAGCTAGGTCCTTCCTGAGGATACTTGTCTCGGATGCCTGCTTACCCACAATACTCCAGTGGCAGGATACTTGTCTGCTCTTCAGACTGGCAGGGGTAAGGCTTCTTCAGAAGTGCCCTAAATGACATGGGATTCAACCCAAGTAGTTAAAGATGGGTGCCCTGGTGACTCAATGTAGAACAAGGACTCAGTAATAGCCATCCTCATAGAAGTTTATGAGAGTGGGAGAGGAAGGGATTGTGCAAAATGTTCCCAAAGGCACCCTCAGCCTAAATACCACTTGCACTTCTAGGCAAGAGGGGAGAGGATATCTGATAATAATAAAGCTAGGGAGCTACAGGGATAGAGTGGACTACTACTTATACTATCCTACTCTAGGGTAGGTCTGTTGTGCACAGACCATGCAGTGCTCCCCATGTGATTATGCATGGACCAGCAGGGTTCCGTTGCAGTCTGTGTGGAATTCTGTCTTCATCATCCACTTATTTTTAGAGGGCTAATGAGGAGAAGTGGAAGGGCTAAAAATACAAAGTAGAAGGGCCCAGAAGACAATGGAAGGGATAAAAATAAAAATGTGCCAATAATAGCACAGGTTTGTCATCAATGATGAAGTTAATGTTGTCATGGTCTAGAATATGAAGTCATCAATGATGCAGTTAGTTGCATCATGGGTCTAGGCAAGGGAAGAGATGACTAAGGAGTGTGTTATGATGATGCCATATGACATGAGGAAGGTGAAAGGATGGTGCCATTGTGTTAAAAATAGAAACATGCTTGCTCAGCACAATTGAACAGAGTTCAGCTCATATTTGGAATGGTGGTGGGTCATCTTGACTAATTGTTCCCACAGTGGGCTGATGACTAAGTGTGGCGGGGTAAGAGAGTGCTAGTTTGTGAGGCAGAAGGGACTTAGCATGAAGGCTATTTAATCACAGGCAGCCTTTCACTATCTCCTTGGCAATTCACTCTTCCTTCCCAGTCATGACTCTTGAGAACAACTGAACTTTCATCTCTCCTCACAACCAAAGGGTGTCTCATATCAACATGAGGCCTCATAGGAAGAATGGCAAGCTGACTCCCAACAGCTATGGCTTCAAATACCCAACCATGGCCTTGGTAAGCAAGCTGAGCAAGTGTTGATTTGTGAGACTCATTTCAGTTCACTTTTAGCTTGTCGATGCCATTATTTCCCAAGAGGACAACAAGTTCCCTTGTCATCAGTATACGAGTGGTTGCTTGTTCAACAACATTGTCTGGCAGCAGGCCATTGGGGCCTTGAAGAACATTGACCATTCCCATCATGGAAGGGACATGAATGACAATGAGAAAGTATTGTTTGACCTAGTGCAAGCTGGGGTAGTCAATCATCAAGAATTCAACGAGCCACACAAGTGGTCATCTAGGAGCATCTGCTACTTGGCCATGGTGGCCAATCGTCTATGGGCTTTGTACAAAGCCAAACATACCAGGGTATGTCTGATATACTGTATTAGCTATTTAGTGGCTAACACATATATCACATAGAATGATCACTTGGAGGCTGAGCTGAATGCTTTGAAGGGACAGGTGCAGCTCCTGAACACTCGGTTGTTGGCTGTGGATAGGTTCTCTTTTGAGGCTAACATGAAGGTGAACACTGAGTTGAAGAAGGACAGGGAAAGGCTGAACTGTCATTGAGGATGCATGAACACGCTCCAAGACAAACATAACAACCTTGTCCATTTCATTACCAACATGTTGGATCAAATGGAACTCCACCAAGTTTCATTGATCACCTTGCAGGAGGGGATGTGCCATTGCAATGATCAGAGTGAAGATCCTGGTCTTGAATTGGGTGAAGCTCTGATTTTCTCACCTTCTCAGCTGTTGGTTCATGACAATGTTCCATCTCCTCCTAGTGGCATCACCATCGAAGAGGCTCCTCAGGAGAACTTGGTTCCAATTCCCATGCCTCTGCCAGTTGTCATTCCTCCCTGCTGCACTCCTTGTCAGACTGTAGTGGAGTCTTCCACTATGCTTCGGGTTATTACTGAAGCAGAGGAGCAAGAGATTGAGGATCACCTTGTCAGGGCTTGGCAGGCTCAAGGTCAAGCTGAAGTGCATTGCCTCAATCATTCTTCCTGTGACTATCACCCTTACTGCAAATCTGTAGGTTGTCCCAAGTATTCCCGCTGGCTCAGAGTCAAATGAGAGCTCTGACAGAAGATGTATCGAGCCCATCATGGAGTTGACTCTAGGGCAGCCAGTGACTCTGAGTCCAGAAGTGAGGGGTTATTGGCCTTTGAGCATGATGAGGGCCATGATGATGATGCCCAACATGATGTCAGGCCACTCTAGCCCAAACGCTCACTGGCACAAACGAGGATAGCTACTCCCCAACAAAAAGGATACTCGTCTTTAAGGTGCCTGCTTGTCTCAATACTCCAGCAGGTGTCAGTCTCCTCTTCGTCCAACGTGGAACTGGCAGAGTACAAGCTGTCTTTGGATGTGTCCAATACGACGCAGGATTCGACCCAAGGTTTCCGATGGGTGCCCTGGCCAGGTGTAGAACAAGTCTTCTGGTAAGGATCAACTCGTAAAAGTTTATGAGAGTGGGAGAGGAAGGGATTGTGTCGAAGGTTCTCAAAAGCACCCTCAGCCTAAATACCGTTCACTGGGTTTTAGGTCAGTGAAAGGGGAGAGGATATCTGATGATAATAAGACTGGGGAGCTACAAGGGCTAGAGGGGCTACATTTATACTACTCTACTCTAGGGCAGGTCTTTCGTGCACAGACCATGCTGTTTCCCCATGTGATTACGCACAGACCAACAGAGTCCCGTCGGTCCATAAAGGAGTTCCGCGCGGTCCTTGTGGAGCTCCGTCTTCATCATCCATCATTTTAAGTAAGCAATAGGAAAATGAGGGAAGGAAATGATAAACCAATAACAACGAGTGGAAGGTTTATTAATAGAATGTGCTTGCTCAGCACAATAGAAAGGGTCTGGACTGTTCTTCAGCGAGGTGGTGGGTTATCTGACCAATCGTTCCCATGGCGGGCCGTTGACTAAGTGTGGCGGGGTAAGAGAGCACTTGTTTGTGAGGGGGATGGGACTTAGCGTGAAGGCTATTTAATCACGAGCGGCCTTCGCTCTAATCCTCAGCAAACTGCTCTTCCTTTCCCATGTCTCTTCAAGACAACAAAGTCTTCGTCTCTCCACGCAACCAAAAGATCACCAGGCTCGACACTCGCGTTCGGGCTCAGACTAGCTTTGGTACCGAGGCTACCTCCCCATTACAGGTTGGTGACGTCGATAGGTCTTCGGTCTAGAAGGTTTATTGACTCTCCTTACTAGCTCGTAGAAGCTGTCTTGTCTCAGCGCGATGAGGAAATGCCGCACCGTGCCTGGGATGAAGGTAGTTCGTTTGATGACCAGGTCTGGCAACAGTCCATCTCCGCCCTCCATAATCAAGATGAGAACTGTTGCTCGAGGGCAATGAACGATGATGAAAGCGTTCTCTTCCAATTGATCCAGAGAGGGATCATCGACATGTCCTCCTTCAACAAGAACTTGAAGGGGACCGGGGTTCATTACTCCGCGGTTATTGGTGATTGTCTTTGGGCAATGTTCGAACGTGAACGCACAAGGGTGTGTTGTGGTTGTCGATCGGTTTAGATTGCCTTCTAACAATGCCTTTTTAGAATGACCGTCTGGAGAGCGATTTCCATAGACTATCGGGGGAGTTCCAGCAGTTGTCGGGACGTTACATCCACCTGACTCAAGTCTTCGATAAGTTCGTCAGAGACATCAACAAGGAGTTGGGTAAAGCCTCGTCAAGGCTTAACCGTCATCGCACCGTTCTGGAGCAAAACTCTGCGAAGCACTCGGAGTTGGAGTCACAGTTGGAGGACCACAAGGAATGTATCGACGACCATGCTGTTATGATCAACAGCTTGTCCGATAAAGTTTGTCGCTGCAGAGATAAGTCTCCCGATCAAACCACTCCTCCAGCGATCTCTCCCGAAGTTCTGTCCGGTAGCCGTTCTCCATCTCTCTACCTTACTCCTCCCGAGGAGAACTCTCAACCCATCCCGATTCCACCATGGTGTGTCCCGCCAGGGTTATTGGGTCCGGGGGTTCCTTCTCCAGTCCCAGTTGTTCAAGAGACAGTGTCTCAATTGATACCAATCACTGAGGCCGAGGAGCGAGAGATCGAGGACACCTTGGTGGGAGCTTGGCAAGCTCAAGGTCGTGCCCATGTTCGTGCTCTTTGTCGTACCGGCTACAATCACCACCCTTACCATAAAGCCTTAGGACAACGAGTCTCCGGGTTTGTCTACTGACCCGATGTTGGCGCTGAACCAGTCGTTTGACGCGCTCTCCATAGGGCCAAACTTGGGGGCGACTCGGGCTACAGGGCAAGTAGCGAGTCCGGAAGCGAGGGCTTATCGTCTCCTGAGCGTGATGCATGTTGTCACGTTGATGCCGAACAGTAATGTTCACGCTCGTTTGGTATCTCGAGGAATGACCGGGGAAATGCAGATCGTGTTTCCGTTAGATAGTACGGACTTTGATGCTCTATGTTCCGAGCAGTTCGACACGTTTGATGTGCATGGTCTGTATGACGAGGTAGTTCCTCATAGCACCATTAGGGTTGACGATGCCACGGACGAAATCGGTAGGGACATTCTTGAGACAGTAGCAGAGGACGATGGAGATCCAGACTGGTCCGACGAGTAGAGGACCATACGCCGAGATACACCGGTTTCAGTGTATAGACTCTCTTGATCTTTCCTGTGTGAGTGAGCAAGGTGAAATAGTAAAAAGAGTGACTACGAAAGTGTCCATTTGTTAAAGGAGAAACAGAGTTGGGTATAAGGAGAAATGGTGGGTAATGAACGTGATTCGTAAGGATTTTAAAAGTTTTCAAAAATTACTCGCCAAATACTTGCACAATCCTGACACATGACTGTGTTCTCTCATCTCTGCTCCTCTGATCTCATGGGAGGTGAACTCCAGCTTGTCTTCCCTATTTCTCAGGAAGACTTCAACTCCCTCTTGTCTGAGGAGGTCCAGGCTGAGGTTCACCCTGTCCTAATCCTGGAGGTGGTTCATAGCAGGGTTCAAGATGACAGTGACAAGTTGGAGTACAGTGACAGTTGGGTGACGGATAGGAGTGTAATGGGTCTCAAGTAGTTGCCAAGGTAGTACCAGTGTCAGTACTACAAATAAATTCTTTTCTCCTATGGTTCCTGTGTATGTGAGCAAGGCGAAATGGTTGACCAATATCTACAAAATTGGCCATGATAAAAGGGAATAGTCTGGTAATGATTGTGAAGTTGTAAGGATTCAAAAGTTTTGAAAATTACTGTCAGGCCACTCTAGCCCAATCGCTCACTGGCACTAACGAGGTTTGCAAGGCCTTGTCGAAGGATACTCATCTTTGGTGCCTGCTCATTTCAATATTCCTGCGGGTGTCAGTCTCCTCTTCAGACAGGCAGAAACGAGGCTTCGTCAGATAGTGTCTGAACTACACAGGATTTGACCCAAGGTTTCCGATGGGTGCCCTGGCCACTATATGTAGAAGGGGTCTCTTGGGAAGAGTCAACCTCTAGAAGTTTATGAGAGTGGGAGAGGAAGGGATTGTTCTGAATGTTCTCAAAGGCACCCTCAGCCTAAATACCACTCACTACCCAGGCTTAGCAAGAGGGGAGAGGATATCCAATGATAATCAAGATGGGGAGCTACAAGGGCTAGAGAGGCTACATTTATACTACTCTAACTCTAGGGCAGGTCATTGCACACAGACCATGCTAAGCTCTCCATGTGATTGCACACAGACCAGTGGGGTTCCATCACGGTCCATGCAGAGCTCCATCTCCTAATTGTCAGGATTATGCAGTTTTGGCTGGTAATTTTTCAAACTTTTTAATCCTTACGATTTCACGATCGTTACCCAACCATTTCTCCTTATACCCGATTCCATTTCCCTTTTACAAATGGACACTTTCGTAGTCACTCTTTATCCATTTCGACTTGCTCACACTTCAGACGTCCAGAAGGAAAACGGGTTATATTTGTAGTACTGAAACTGGTACTACCTCAGCAAACTACTCGCCGACGCTACGATCCGTGACCCACCCATCGCTATACTCGAGCTCGTCATCTCCATCCTGAGCCCCGGACCGAACCACTTCTGACTCCCGTACTTGATGGACTTCGGCTTCTATCTCCCCCGCCAACAACGAGTCGAACTCCTCTTGTGAGATCGGAAAGATCAACTGGAGTTCACCTCCAACGTTGTCAGAGGATCGGAGACGAGCGTACACTGTCGAGTTGGGCATCATCATCACCGCCCTCATCACGCTCAAAAGCCGATAGCCCCTCGCTCCCGGACTCAGAGTCTCCATCTGCTCCCGATTCAACGTCACGACGGGCACGTCGCAACTTGGAA
>MU118233.1:0-11022 GCA_014904855.1 Thelephora ganbajun | reverse complement strand
GCCCTCTACACCGATTCAATCTGGGTGGCCGCCATGTCCTTGTTTAAGAGCAACATGGCAAGGGGAGCGACTGCTCCTATGGGGACGGATTTGACCCTGACAGACCTGTTGACGGTGGGTCTGGTCGACTGGGAGGGGGCCAATCATGAAGACAAGCGTCCCAGGGATAGTATGCGCTTTGCCGCCACCGTTGCTGAACGGTTGTTGAGTCACCTCGAGATTGTGGAGGGTCTGGTATGTCTCGTTCTTCTGTACCCGGTTTTACCCTTGTTGACGTTTCTTAGGTTAGCACTCAGGCCAACTGCTTGCAGCTTCAAGCATCTGGGTTGGACACGATGTTGAACCTCCGGGCCGAAGACCGCCGTTTTCTGTTGAGCAAGAATGCGGACCTTGATCGCGAGGTGGGAGAGTTGAAGGAGACCGTCGCTCGGCTGGATGGGGAGTTGGGTGTGCTGTTGGCTCGTGTGGAGGCGTTGGAGTGGGTGGCACCCTCAGAGTATCTTTCGGTGGACAGCCTGTTGGACGTTGGTGCTGGTGGCGTCCAGGAAATGGAGGCGGATGAAGCCAGTGCACTGGGGCTTCGAACGGATTTTGGGTCTTTAGTTGATAGACCTGATCCCGTAGATACTTCGGCTCCCTTGTTCCCTCACTTGTTCTGACGTCGGCGGCCTCCTTGATTAATACTATCCCGTTTTTCCTGTGTCCAGTGGTTTGTTGTGAGAGGAAAACGGATATATTTGTCGGTTAAGCAAGATGTACAGGAAAGTGCGATGACAGACAGTTAGCATGTTCTTTTATTTCATTCATATTCTATTCATGATATCTTAACAATGTTATTCTGATGACCTCATCATGCCTTATGTTTATGTTTGTTTATGTTTGTTCTATTGTTTACTACTATTATAAGTCATGTATAAGTAGTGCAACTGAGGAAGTTAGTTCCTCAGTCTTGAAATCTCAGGAAATCCTGGCTTTGGGATGCCTTTGTCAGGCCATTCTAGCCCAATCACCCACTGGCACAAAAGAGGGTAGCTGCCCTGGTCAGTCATAAATGATGTCCAACCAAGCCTCTTTGTAGTCCTCAAAACTAAGGTGCCTGTGGTCAGTCACAAATGATGTCCAACTACTGTCCTCAGAAACTTCCTGAATGACGTGGGATTTGACTGATGCAATTAAGGGTGGTACCCTGTGTCAGGCCACTCTAGCCCAATTGCTCACTGGCACAATGAGGGTAGCAAATCCTCAACAATGATCCTCAAAATCAAGGTGCCTACGCTTTGACAATATTCCTGTGGGTGTCAGTCTCCTCTTCAGACAGGCAGTGAAGTGTTTTCCCCAGAAACTTCCTGGATGACATGGGATTCAACTGATGCAATTAAGGGTGGTGCCCTAGTACAATGGTGTGATGAAGGATCCCAGTAATAGTCAATCCTTCAAGAGTTCATGAGAGTGGGAGAGGAAGGGATCATGCTCTGGACTCTCCAAGAACCCTCCAGCTAAATACTGCTCTAACTTTTTAGGGAGAGAGAGGGCAGAGGATTTCTGTGGTATTATCACAAACTAAATACTACAGGGGAATAACGAGGCTAAACCTGGAGCCCTGGAGCAGAGTAGTCCACATCCAGCCCAACCCCAAACATTCCACACACCATTGCCCTGTCCTTGAGCACACCCTTTGGCAGCATGTTGTCAGGATTGTGTAGTTTTTGGGTGAGTAATTTTCAAAACCTTTTAATCCTTACAACTTCATGTTCGTTACCCAACCATTTCTCCATATACCCTACCTATTTCCCCTTTGACAAACAGACACTTTCGTAAAACACTCTTTTATCCATTTCAACTTGCTCATTCACACAGAAATCGGAGAAGAGATTTATTGTGTAGTACTGATACCGGTACTACCTTGGCAAACTACTTGAGACCTGCTACACTCCTATCAGTAACCCACCTGTCACTGTACTCCAATTCCTCGTCAACATCTTGAGCCCCACTGCGAACCACTTCTGAGACCTGGACAGGATGAACTTCTGCTTCGACTTCTCCTGACAAAAGAGAATCAAACTCTTCCTGAGAAATGGGGAAGACCAACTGAAGTTCACCACCAATGTGATCAGAGGAGTGGAGATGAGAGTACACCATCGTGTTGGGCATCATCATGACTGCTCTCATCATGTTGAGCATCTGATAACCCCTTGCTTCTGGACTCAGAGTCTGCAGCTGCTCCTGAGTCAATGTCATGGTAGGCACGCCACATCTTGGACCAGAGGTCTTGTTTGACTCCAAGCCAACGAGAGTACTTGGGATGACCTAGGGCCTTGCGATAAGGATGGTAGTCACGTGTAGAGCGGTTGAGGTGACATACTTTGGCTCAACCTTGAGCCTGCCACACCCCAATGAGATGATCCTCAATCTCACGTTCTTCCTCGGCAGTGATGACCTGAAGAGTAGTAGAGGACTCTACTGTCAGGGCCACCTGTCAGGGGACCTACGATAACGCGCGACGGCATGCCGGGGCCTATGCGGGTCGCAAAAAGTAATGCGTCAATAGCACACAGGCTATGACCAAACCAGGCAATAGAGGGAAGTTAACGATTCCTGGGTGTTCTAGGGAGGGTGGTCCTCGATAGTTTGGGATGAAAACGTAAAAAGAGGAGGACTAAGAAGGTGAAAAAGAGGGGATTCCAACCGGATAACGGCTGGGAAATTCAGGATGTCCCAAAGACAGGGTAATTCCTAAGATTTCAAGACTAGGGAACTAACTTCCTCTAGTCGTGCTAATATACAAGTTATCGTGATCGTATGTAAATAGTCATAAACAATGGAACAAACATAATTAAACATAAATAGAAGGCGTAATATGATCGTCAGGATAAGGTCATCAATGCGTTATGAATAGAATAGAAAGAAATAAAAAGGAAGGTGTCTGTCGCCTCATCTATTCATCTCACCATCCGTTGATTTCACCTCCAATCAACTATCCCATGTCGTTTTTCTTTATTTTGAATTCCTTGCTCATCAGTCACCATGACGGTGCCGGCCCGCATCCTCCTCGTGCTCCTTCACCCAATTCCCTGCTTCTCCAGGTTCATCATGGGGATCACCTCATGTGGTACTCTTGCCTCCCTCCATCACTCCTCTACTCCGATGCTATCTGGTTTGCTGCCATGTCCTCACATCGCTCTCACGTCGCTCATCGTGTGGCTCTCGGTTTGACTGTTGACCCTCTCCATGGTCTGATCTCCTTGGGGCTTGTCGATTGGGACGGCCACAATCAAATGGCCGACAGTGCCATTGATGGTACGCGCCTAGCTGCCACTCTGGCCAAGTGGTTGCTCACACTCCATGAGGGAGTGGTTCTCGAGGTAGGCATTAGCCTTGGATGAGATTACCCCTTGTTCATCGCACATCACCTTAGGTCTCCTCTCTGGCTCGTCAAGCACAGATGCTAGCGTCCTCCCTGGACCTTATCACTGTCGCCCATAATGAATGTTTGGGCCACTTGGAGAGTTGTTGCTTCAATCAGGAGTGAGAGTTGGGGGAGATGAGGGTTAGAATGCTGGAGCTTGAGTTGGCCTGGGAGCAGCGGGAGTTCTGGGTGTCATCCTCCAGGTACATCTCTGCAGTTGGGGAGGGGGCAGCGCAGATGGAGGAGGATATGGAGGAGGAGAGGGTAGAGGAAGAGGAGGATATGGGTGAGGAGGGGTTGTGGTCCCCCAACTCCTCTGATCACGCTGTTCTCGCTCTGGTTCCGGATGCTCCTTCTTTCCCTGTCTTGTAGTAGGGGGCTGCTCTAATAATCATACTTCGTTTTTGTCCTCTTGGATTGTGTGTGTGCTATAAATGTGGGTATATTGTGGGACTTAATGAGGTATACAGGAAAGTGCGATGACATCTACCACTGTATGGAGAGGAGCACAACAGGGTGGAGGGACAGGGATAGGCTCGGTGTTCTCTACCGGAGCCACAATGGGACTCTCAACAGTTTCAGATGTCATGACAGGAGCTGGAGTAGTAGGATCACAAGGAGGAGATGAGGGAGGAGACTGAGAAAAGGACGGAGCCTCCCCAGAACCTTGAATTGGAGGAGTACTAGCACAATCGCATTGGCACATCCCCTCACAAAGGGCAATCAAGGAGCAACGATGGAGTTCCATCTGATCTGAGATGTTGGTCACAAACATGACCAAAGCATTGTGTTTCTCCTGAAGGAGATTAACACAACCTTGGTGACAATTCAATCGCTCTCCATCTTTCTTGAGCTCCTTGTTCACCTTCTTGTTTGTGTTGAAGGAGAAATGATCCACCACCAGCAGACGAGAGCTCAACTGGTTGACCTGTCCCTTCAAGGCATTCAACTCCACCTCAAGACAATCGTTCTATGCGATATACATATTAGCCTTAATCGGTTAGATACGGTATATCAGACATACCCTAGTATGTTCTGCCTCATACAAGGCCCATAGATGATCAGCCACAACAGCTGAATACCTGATGCTGTGTGATGACCACTTGTGCAGCTCATCGAATTCTTGATGGTCGATTATCCTGGCAGACAACAAGTTGAACAATACTTTCTCATTGTCAGCCATATCCCTACCACAACGAGTATGGTCCATGTTCTTCATCACTCCAATGGCTTGTTGCCAAACAATGTCATCGAAGGAACAACCACTCACATATTGCCAATGAGGGAACTTGTTGTCCTCCTGACTAATCATGGTGTCAATGAGCTAAAGGCAAACTGAAATGAGTCTCACAAATTGAAACTCGCTCAGCTTGCCTACTGAGGCCATGGTCAGGTATTCGAACCCATAACTGTCTTGAGTCACCTTGCCATTCTTGCGGTGAGGGCAAGCGTCGATACAAGTGATCCTCTGGTTGTGAGGAGAGATAAAAGTGCAGTTGTTCTCAAGAGTCATGGTGGGAAAGGAGAAGCGAATTGCTGAGGAGATAGTGGGAGGCCACTCATGATTAAATAGCCTTCACGCTAAGTCCCTTCCACCTCACAAATTAGCGCTCTCTTACCCCACCACACTTAGTCAACGGCCCAGTCACATAGTGGAAGCTGACTAAAGACCCACTGCCTCTCCACTGCTGAGTAATCCCTTTTTAATCATGCTGAGCAAGCACCTTCTATAAATAAACCTTCCACTCATTTCTATTGGTTCATCATTTCATTCCTTCACTTTCTAGTTGCTTATATAAAATGATGGATGACAAAGACAGAGCTCTGCATGGACTGTATGGAGTTCCTCACAGGCCAACAGGATTCTGTTGGTCTGTGTGCGATCACATGGGGAGACACTGCATGGTCTGTGCACAACGACCTGCCCTAGAGTAAGATTAGTATAAAGATAGCCTCTCTAGCCCTTGTAGCTCCCCAGTCTTATTATCATTGGATATCCTCTCCCCTCTCGCTAAAAGCCTGGATAGTGAGTGGTATTTAGGCTGAGGGTGCCTTTGAGAACATTCGACATGATCCCTTCCTCTCCCACTCTCATAAATCTCTAGAAGTTGACCCTTTCCAGGAGACTTCTTCTGCAACCTTGACCAGGGCACCCATCGGAAACCTTGGGTCAAATCCCAAGTTGTTTAGAACACATCCGAAGAAATCATGTCACTGCCTGTCTGAAGAGGAGACTGACACCTGCAGGAGTATTGCTGACGTGTAGGCACCAAAGACGAGTATCCTTTGACAGGGACTAGCTACCCTCATTTGTGCTGGTGAGCATTTGGGCTAGAGTGGCCTGACACATGTCCTACAAGGCAGATTTCTTACCTGGGGGCAGGAGGCTGCTACTAAGCCTGTGTAGAAGGGATTTCTGTGGATAACAAAGCTGGGGAGCTACAGGGCTAGGGAGGGCTACACTATATACTCCTACAACCAAGTTACATGTGATAACGCACAGATCATGCAGAGTTCCATTGCAGCCTGTGCAGAGTTCCATCTTTGTCATCTACCTATTTTTGGGGGCCAATCAGGAGAAGTGGAAGGATTAAAAATACACAATAGAAGGGCCCAGAAGAAGATGGAAGGGATATAAATAGAAACATGCCAATAATAGCACAGGACTGTCATCAATGATGAAGTTAGTGTTGTCATGTTCTAGATCATGAAATCATCAATGACTAAAGAGTGTGTCATGATGGTGCCATATAATGTGATGAAGGTGAACAAATGGTGCCATCATTATAAAAATAGAAATGTGCTTGCTCAGCACAATTGAATCAGAGTTCCATACTCCTTTGGTGTGGTGGTGGGTGGTCTGACCAATCATTCCCATGGTGGGCTGTTGACTAAGTGTGGCAGGGTAAGAGAGTGCTAGTTTGTGAGGCAAAGGGACTTAGCATGAAGGCTATTTAATCATGAGCAGCCTTTTGCTATTTCCTCAGCAATTCGCTTCTCCTCTCCTACCATGTCTCTCCAAGACAGCAAAGTCTTTGTTTCTCCCTGCAATCAGAAGATCACTCAACTTGACACCAGGCCTAGGGTGAAGGATTCCTTTGGACTGGATGCCACTAGTCCTTTACAGGTTGGTGATGTCAATAGGTCTTCAATTCTGAAGGGTATTGACTCATCACTTCTAGTTGGTTGAGGCCATCCTTTTGCAGGAAGAGTCCGACATGCCTCATCGGTCTTGGGACAAGGGTGGGTCATTCAACAACCAAATCTGGCAACAGAGCATTAGTGCTCTCAGGAACCAGGATGAGAATTGCCACTCTCATGCTATGAATGATGATGAGAGCATTCTCTTCCAGTTGATCCAGTGCGGGATTGTCGATATGTTGTCCTTTGACAAGAACCTCAAAGGTACTGGTCCTCATTACGCAGCTGTTATTGGTGATTGTCTATGGTCACTGTTTGAACAAGAATGCTGCAGGATGTGTTGTTCTTGTCAATTGCTTTAGATCTTCATTGACAATGCCTTTCTTTAGAACAACCACTTGGAGAGGGACCTGTATAAGGCTCTCACTGATAACTGAATCCTTTCCAGCAAGATCAAGGGTCTTCACATCTTGGTCTCCCAATTTATCGATGACATGAACAAGGAGTTGGGGAAAGCCTCCAATAGGCTTAATTGTCATTGTAACTCATTGCAGAAGGTCAAGGCAAGGTTTGTGGACAACAAGAAGGAGTTGGTCAATCACAAGGAGTGCATTGATGATCATGCCACCATGATCAACAGCCTTTCTGATAGGACCTGCTGATGTGGTGAACAGTCTCCCATGTCGGTTAGGAAAGGTGAAGACTCTCCTGCTGTCCCTTTGGGATCCCATTCTCCTTCCCTTGAGTACTTGACCCCACCAGAGGAGAACTCTGTTCCTATCCCCATCCCATTGTGGCATGTCCCTCCAGGTCTACTAGGCCCAGGTGTTCCTGCCCCATCTCCTATCATTCAGGAGACAGTGACTCAGTTGATCCTGATCTCTCAAGAGGAAGAGCAAGAGATCAAAGACACCTGTCATCGCACCTTTTTGTTTTTGTTAGACATCTTCAATCCTGCAATAGACCCACACTTATCAGACATAAACAAGGAGCGAAAGCAAGTCTATTGAGGGGCGCCCTACTACTGAGTAGAGAAGGCAGCAGTATCCGGAACGAGGGCGAGAACAGCACGATCTGACAAGTTTAGGGACCACAAGCCCTCCTCATCCATCAACTCTTCTTCCTCTGCCCCCTCCTCCACTCCAACATCACCCTCCCCAGCCACCTCCTCCAAGGAGACGTACCCGGATGACAACCGCTTCCTCCATCACACCCGCCTCCATCTCCTCCAGCATCCAAACCCAGAAATGGAGACCTAAAGGAATACACCATGAGTAACATCCCTGTCACTCAAGGCAAACGCCTACCTTTCCAACCTCTGCACTCCCACCCTCCTCTCTCAAGCCGCTCTATGAGGGACATGGATCAAATCACGGAGATACTCATCCAAGCCCTCCATAGTCCAAAAGGGAAGGAAGAGGAGAGGATGATCAAGAAGACGGTGGTTGAAGAGAATGTGGGTGTACCCCAGCTTTCCCTTCCTAGTTGCCACTCTCAGGAAGCGACGCTTGTGAAAGGGGGATGACAGGAAAACGACCAACACACGATGGTGGGACACAAGGGTCCATTCGACATCAGGGGAGAATTGAAAATCGAGGCAACAAATCTGTGACATGTTAAGATGGGTGGATATAGGGTTGTGGACTTGATGGAGGAGTGGATGGTGAGATGAGTTGATGAGGCGATGACCACTTTCTTTTATTTTCCCTCCTATTCTATTAATGACGCCTTAACGACATCATTCTGACGACACGATCATGTCTTTCATTTATGTTTAGTTATGTTTGTTCATTTGTTTATGATTGTTTACGCACCATCACAACGACTTGTATATTAGCACAACTGGTGGAAATTAGTTCCCCAGTCTTGAAATCTTAGGATATCCCTCCCTTTGGACGTCCGAAGATATCCAGCCGTTATCCGGTTGGATTCCTTCTTTTATTATTCCTCGATCCCCTCCTCTTAGTCTTCATCACAACTATTGGGGATCACCCCCTCTAGAATACCGCTGAATCGTCGACTCTCCTCTAGTCTGGTTCGGTCATAGCCCTAGTGCTATCGACTCGTTACTTCTTGCGACCCGCACTGGCCCCGGCACACCGTCGAGTGTTTTAGTGAGTCCTTAGGGCAGGTGGCCCTAACAACACCCTTGTCAGAGCCTGGCAAGCCCAGGGAAGAGCTCAAGTTCATGCTCTTCATCATGCCCATTTTGACCATCATCCTTATCATAAAGCTATAGGGAACTCCTCCAATGTCCCACAATTTGTGTACTGACCCAACATTGGTGCTGAGTGAATGGTTAGGTGAGCTCTCCATTATGCCAAGCTTGGGGGTGACTTGGGCTATAGAGCCAGTAGCAAGTCTGCAAGTGAGGGCCTATCATCTGTTGAGTGTAATGAGAGTTGTTGCACTCATGCCCAACTCTAACATTCAGGCCAGGTTGGTAGTGAGGGGTCTTGCTGGGGAGATGCAGATCGTGTTCCCTTTAGAGGTAGCTGACTTCAATGCTCTTAGTTCTGAGCACCTAGATACCTTCAATGTACACAGTTTGTATGATGATGTAGTTCATGCTGGGGCTATTGACAACACAACTGATGAGGCAGGTAACGATATCCTAGAGACCATTGAAGAGGAAGGGGACGATGCACAAGACTGGACAGATGAGGAGTAGAGTAGTCATCCATATGCTGAGGTACACCGGTTTCAGTGTATGGAATAAAACCATTCTTGACTCTCTGTGTTGTGAGCAAGTTGAAATGGATGAAAGAGTATCTATGAAATTGTCCAGGTATAAAGAGAAAATAGTCCATAATGAATGTGAAATTGTTAAGGAATAAAAGTTTTCAAAATTACTCACCCAAATACTTGACATTCCTGACACCCTGATATGAGAGTGCAGATGGGAGCCTCAGTAATAGTTGACTTCCAAAGGTTTGTGAGAGTGGGAGAGGAAGGGATCATGCAAAGGGTATGAGAGAACCCTCCAGCTAAATACCACTCTAACTTTTGAGGGAGAGAGAGGGCAGAGGATCTCTAACAATAACAAAGCTGGGGATCTACAGGGCTAGAGAGGGCTACACTATATACTCCTACAACTAAGTTACATGTGTTAATGCACAGACCAGCAGAGTTCTGTTGTGGTCCATGTGGAGTTCCATCTTTGTAATCCACTATTTTTAGAGGGCCAATGAGGAGAAGTGGAAGGATTAAAAATACATGGTGGAAGGGCCCAGAAGAAGATGGAAGGAATATAAATAGAAATGTGCCAATAATAGCACAGGACAGTCATCAATGATGAAGTTAGTGTCATCATGGTCTAGAATATTGTCAGGATTGTACAGTTTTTGGGCAAGTAAATTTTAAAACTTTTTATCCTTATGACTTCACGTTTGTTATCACAATTTTCCCTTATCACATGACAATTTCGTAAACACTTTTCTTCCATTTTGTCTTGCTCACACCATAGGAGAGTTTCAAAGTGGTATATTATGTACTGGAACTGGTACATCTTGGCAAATGGACTACTCCTCGTCAGTCCAGTCTGGATTGTCCCTGTTCTCCTCTGTCACCATCTCCAAAATATCCTGGCCGAACTCGTCAGTGGCATCATCAACACCCCCAGTACCAGATTGTACTACTTTGTCATACAGACTGTGGACATCGTAGGTATCAAGTTGCTCTGAACTAAGAGCATCAAAATCTACAGTGTTCAATGGGAAAACAATCTGCATTTCACCTGCCATACCCTGAGAGACCAACCTAGCATGCACATTGCTGTTGGGCATCATCATTACCACCCGCATGATACTCAATAGTCAATATGCCCTCGCTTCTGGACTTGCTACTTGCCCTGTAGCCTGAGTCACCTCCAAGCTTGGCCTAACAGAGAGCGCACCAAACTGTTCATTCAGTGCTAATGTCTGGTTGGTAGATGAAGCGGGGAGTGTTGGAGGGTTTCCCTATGGATTTGCAGTAAGGATGGTGATCGAAGCAAGCATGACAGATGGCACAAACTTGGGCATGACCTTGAGCTTGCCAGGCTCCCACCAGGGTATCCTCAATTTCCCTTTCCTCGGCCTTGGAAATCAGTACCAGTTGAGATACTGTCTCCTGAACAACCGGGATAGGAGCTGGAACTCTAGGACCCAACAATCCTGGTGGGACATGCCAGAACAGAACTGGGATGGGAGTGGAGTTCTCCTCAGGAGGGGTGGTGTACAATGATGACGAAGAAGAATTCGGATCAGACACGGCAGCAGGGGTGATGTCTCCTTGAGAGTTCAAGGAGGGAGACTTATCGCTGCAGCAACAAGTGTGATCTGATAGGCTGTTGATCATGGCCACATGATCATCAATACATTCTTTGTGATCAGACAGATCACCCTCAATGTCCTGAAAGTGCTGCTCCACCTTCTGGAGCAAGTTATGATGACAGTTAAGGTGGTTACACTGGGGGCAGACCCCCCCTTACCCAG